>JANVCC010000038.1:16325171-16377991 GCA_025345505.1 Todiramphus chloris collaris | reverse complement strand
GGGGGGGGGGGGGGGGGGGGGGGGGGGGGGGGGGCGGGGGGGCCAGGAATGTCCCCAGCGGTGGCAGATGGCCTTACCCAGGGTGCATTGTTCCTTTTAGTGTCTCTTATCCGCTGTAATAGGATCCCGGAGGGAGGGATGTGGGAGAGGGGAAGAGCGAGGGGGGCCCCGGCGTGGACCGGGGTGGGGGCCGGGGCTGCCAGCCTGGCCCTGGCCTGTCAAGCGGCTCATTGTTCCTGCCCCGGGTGTCACTGGGCGCCGCCGGGGACAATGTGGCACTGAGCGGGGTGGCCAGCGGCGGAGGGACGAGGCGCACGGAAAGGTACCCGCCGGGCCCTGCTCCCGTAGGGGCCGGGGGGCTCGGGGCGGCCGGGAGGGAGCGGAGAGAGGTTCCCCCTGGGCCGGGGTGGGGGTTCCTCCTGCGTGTTCCCGTCACCTCCCTTCGCCACCCGAAGGTGCCCCGAAGGACGGGCGGTGCCGGCTTCCCGGCGGATCCGACGCCAGCCGTGGCACGGGGCCGGGGCAGGTGGCCTGTGCCCATCACCGGGGCCGCTGGCGTCCCTGCCAGCCTGGCTCACCTGGGGGAGAGCCCGCGGACCCCCCGCATCGCCTGTGGCAGCGGGGGGGCACCCGTGGCCCCACCACCTTCCCCCCGCCGCACCGCCAGCCTCACGCTTCTCTCCCCGGTGGGATCTTTTGTCCCCGGTGGATCCCCGCTGCCGTGCATCTCTGGGGGACGAGAGACCCGGGCATGCTGCGGGAAGGGGGGTTCCAGGGGGGTGCAGCCCCCCTGTTTCAGGCTCCCCTCCATCGCGGATGGCAGTATTCCTTCTCAGACTTCCCCCCTTTCTCCATCTCCCAGTGTCGGGGGCGAAGATGGGCCGTCCAGAACCCCCGGGGCTCCCCTTAGGGGATGCAGAGGCGATCAACCTGCCCCCCCCCCATCCCCCCCCCATCCCCGTTACCCTGATGCAGGAGATGTGCCGTAGCGGTGGCAAGTCCTGCCAGCACCTAAAATAACCACCCCATCCCCCCCCCGCCGTGCCCACAGACACGGGTCCCAGCCCCAACACGGGTGCTTTGTTCCAAAGCTGCTTGGCATTGCCCAGCTTGCTGGGAGCCAGTGGTGCCGCAGCCACCCACCCGTGCCCAGACACATGGCGATTGTCCTCCTCCCAGCCCTGCGCTGGCACCACAGGGCCCCAGCCCCCAAGCACAGGGCCTAGGGGGTTCTGGGGGTGCTCTGGGTAGGGAGACAGCGTGCTGCGGCATCATGCCTTAGACATCACGCCATGGTTCGCGTCAGCCTGGCGGTGCCCATTGGGGAGGTTATCTCAGTTTCCCCTGAGGCTTTGAGCACAGGCCAGGAAAGGAGGGAGGAGGAGGAGGAGGAGGAGGAGAAGGAGGAGGAGAAGGAGGAGGAGGAGGAAGGCTTGCACAGCCTGCGAGACCACCCAGACCATCTCTGCCTCCCTCCCTGCACCGCCACTCCCGTAAGAGTCTGCGAACCAAACCCCATCCCCCAGCTGTGCTCCCCGCACTTTGCCCTTCTACCACGATATCGTCCAGCTCCCAGTGTGGCAAAGGTGCCAGCCGCAGCCTGGGGCTGTGTGTGGGCCAGGAGCTGTCTGCAGGCTCAGGCAGACACTTGGTGGCAGGTCCCTTTGGGGAGCTCCAGGAAGGAGAGCCGGATGCCAGTGGGGTACCACAGGGCCAAGCAAACCTCCTCCAGTGGAGGAGCCCACAGTGCTACCCTTGTCTCAGTTTCCCTGATTCCCAGCCATAGCTGCTTTTCAGGCTGCAGATTGGAGGGGGGGGAGGAGGGCGGGTTAGTTGGGGCCTCCCCCCCTTCTGGAGACCACTGTGTTCCACAGGCTCAGATCGGCCTCCCGCCATGGCGTCGCCGGATGGAGTCAGCGGCATGGGCAGCAGCCCCGAGGAGACAGAGCTCAGCATCACCCTGACCCTCCGCATGCTCATGCATGGCAAGGTAATAGCGGGGAGAGAGGGCTTGGCACTGCTTGGAGGGGGCAGTGAGGCCCAGGGTGGTGGCCATGCTGGAGCACCAGCTCCTCACCATGCCCTGTTTTCCTCCCCTGCTCCCAATCCCCCCGGGAACAGCATTCCCAGGAGGATTTCTTCCCCCATTCTAAGCCAGGGAGGGGCCCATTCTTATGCCCCAGTGTCACGAGCAAGCCACCACTGTCCTAGTGGTCATGGGGCAGGGCCTGCCAGTTGCTGATCTGCAGGGCTGGGGGCAGAGGAGGAATGTGGCAGGCAGGGAGCTGCCTGCTGACGGGGCCACCTTCATCTCTGCCTTTGCAGGAGATCGGCAGCATCATCGGTAAGGTAAGATTTGGGGTCCAGGGCACCGCCAGCTCCAGGCTCCCCTGGACCTGACATCCCACCCTGTTCCTCTCCCCACAGAAAGGAGAGACTGTTAAGAGGATACGAGAGCAGGTAAGGGCGAGCCTGGGGGGCTGAGGGCTCCTGCTGCCTGTCCCGCCTGCACCTGGTGGCTCTCACATACCAAGCCCTGGCCACCTCCATCCCCAGGTGGACCCAAGGGAGACATGGCTGCGCCCCAGGGAGGGCTGTCTGGGGCAGGTGGGAGGGGCAAATCCCAAGTTCACAGGAATTGGGCCCCCCAGGGTGACCCCTTCCCTGGGTGGGGAGACACAGAGCACAGGGCCCGCGATGTCCCTGACGGGATGTGACACTGTCCTCAGAGCAGCGCGCGCATCACCATCTCAGAGGGGTGCTGCCCTGAGCGCATCACCACCATCACCGGCTCCACTGACGCCGTCTTCCGTGCTGTCTCCATGATCGCCTTCAAGCTGGAGGAGGTAGACGGTACCCCCACACCCCTGCCAGGTGCCCGCTAAGCCGGGAGCACTCACCCCAGTGCTGGTGGGCTCACGGAGGTCCAATTCCGCATTTCCTCTCTGCCTCACAGGACTTGGGATCTGGGAGCGACGGGGCAGCAGCAGGCAGAGCGCCGGTGACACTGCGCCTCGTCATCCCAGCCAGCCAGTGCGGCTCCCTCATCGGCAAGGCGGGAGCTAAGATCCGGGAGATTCGGGAGGTGAGGCTCAGTGTGCCATGGGGTTTGGTTCGCTGACTCTTACTGGAGTGGTGGTGCAGGAAGGGAGGTAGAGGTGGTTTGGGTGGTCTCGAAGGCTATGCAGCCTCCCCTTTTCCCCCGGGGGGCACAGGGCCCTCAGCATGGGGGCTGCTACGGTCCCAGGGTGGCTGTGGAAGGTGATGCAGGTGGTGCAGGAGTGGAGCATTACCCTGTGGGTCCTGTAGCTGTCCCTGGGAGGGGACACAGGAGGTGTGAGGTGCTGAGCCCTGGTGAGAAGTGGCTGAGGGACCCCAGCATCTCCCTTTGCCTTCCCCAGAGCACGGGAGCTCAGGTGCAGGTGGCCGGTGACCTGCTGCCCAACTCCACCGAACGGGCCGTCACCGTCTCAGGGGTGCCAGACACCATCATCCAGTGCGTGAGGCAGATCTGCGCCGTCATCCTGGAGGTACCCACCAAGCCCCATGCCCAGCCCAGGGGGGCATGTGCTGCCTGCCCCCATTCTCCAGATCTTTCTTTGCCCACCTGGACCCAGGCACCAGGGTCCTCCTGCACAGAAGTCCATAATAGCACCCTGCCTCGGTGGTGCTAGGGACTGTGCCCAGATTGCTGGGGACATGGAGGGCAGAGGGGGCTTGGGGGGAACCATGGGGCTGCGGGGGCATTCAGCCTCATCTCTCATCCCCTCCACCTCCTTCCCTCCCTCTCCAGTCGCCTCCGAAGGGGGCCACCATCCCCTACCACCCTGGCCTCTCCCTGGGCACCATCCTGCTCTCTGCCAACCAGGTAAGGGGCCGTGGCCCCCCCGCGTGCGTGGGGTGGCCAGGGGGCCCAGCCTCTGCCAGAGAGGGGTGACACTGGTGGGCTCAGGGTGGTCTACCTGGCCCAGAGGGTGTGGTCTGAGGCACGGGTCCCCACTTGGCTCCTCCCTGATGCCCTTTTTTTCCCCCTCCCCAGGGCTTCTCCATGCAGGGCCAGTACAGTGGGGTCTGTCCCGCAGAGGTGAGTCTGTCCCTGTGGCAGCCCACCCCTGCTCCTGTGGGCACTGGGTCTGTACCCATCAGGATGGGCACTGGGTCTGTACCCATCAGGATGGGCACTGCCAGGGATGCCTGTCCTGGGAGGCACTGGGTGCGAGTGTTCAGCCCCAGGAGGGGACAGAGGACTCTCTGCTGTCACCCCTAACACCTCCTTCCTCCTCCTCCCACTGCCTGGGCAGATGACAAAGCTGCAGCAGCTGTCGGGACACACGCTCCCCTTCGCCTCCCTGGGCCATGCACCCTCCATGGTGCCAGGTGAGCATTTCCCGTGTGTCCCTCAGGGTTGGGGGTGTGGGCTGCTCCTCCTGACCCACCCAGCCACCTTGCCTTGATGAGAGTGTTCCTGGCCCCTGCACCCTCTCTGGTCCCAGACCCCCAGCATAGCTACCTGCCCCGTAGAACAACCCTATCCTTGATTTCCTGGGGTTTCTCCACACACCAGAACCCCCCCAACCCTGCAGTGGGGAACCACCAGTACCGAATTATCACTGATACCAATGTCCTGTCCTCCCCGCCTCTCCCCCGAGACATTTCATGTTTGTCCCCAGGGCCACCAACTGTCCTAGCATGGGGCTGAGGTTGGGGGTCCAGAACTGCTGGTGACCCACCACCCCCCTACCACTAACATCCCTATCTCTCCCTCCAGGCATGGATGCCAGCTCCCAGAGCACCTCCCAGGAGTTCTTGGTGCCCAATGACGTATGTGTGGGTCCTGGGGATGGCGAGGGTCACCACAGCTTGTCCCCAACCATGTGTCCAAACCCACAGCCACTTTGCAGGGGCCAGCATCTGCTGCCCCACACAGGGGAGGCTCTGCCTTGGCTGCCAGAGCTCAGGAGCAGGAGGGGCTGCTGGGGCAAAAGCTGCTGGAAGTAAAGGGAGACTGAGACATAGGATGGGAAAAGGGCTTGGCCAACTCCAAGGAAGAGCCTTGGGAAGTGGCAGCCTAGCAATGCCAGCTGGGGGGGAGCTTAAGTGAGACCAAAAAGGGGGTTTGCCCAAGGAAAGCAGCACCCTGCCTTCTTGATCCCCACCTCAGTGTCCCCAGTCCTCCCAGGTGCAGAGGGGAGCCAGGTGAGCCCCTGGGAACTCCTTGCTTGGTGTGGCTTCTCCGGCTGCTCCCAGCTCACCCCAACTCCTGCCCTTCCAGCTCATCGGCTGCATCATCGGCCGGCATGGCAGCAAGATCAGCGAGATTCGGCAGATGTCGGGTGCCCACATCAAGATTGGGAACCAGACCGAGGGCTCCAGCGAGCGGCATGTGACCATCACAGGGTCTCCTGTCAGCATCACCCTGGCTCAGTACCTCATCACATCCTGGTAGGTGCCAGCCTGGGACACACACGCACTGGCTACTAGCAAGGAGTGACAGCTCTCCAGCATCTCAGTGCAGTTTTGGGGGCACACCCTCACCCCAGCATCCTCAGGAATCATGTGCTGGGTGGTGATTTGAGGTCCTTAGATGGTGGGTGCAGGACCCAAGACCCCGCAGGGTTTGAGCCCCAGTTTTTTTAGCCCTCCCCAGCAGGATGCGCAGGATGTGCCATGGAGATCTGTGGCAGAAGGGATTGGGTATGCAGTCCCTGCCCCCCAGGACTGCAGATTAGGCTGGGGAAGAGGACCCCATGATGATCACTGTGGTCCTCACTGCCCCATCCTTCTCACTTGCTTCTCCAGCTTAGAGACGGCCAAATCTACCTCCCAGGCACCGCCAGGCCCTGGCTCCGTGGACCTCGGCATGGGCTTCTCCCAGCCCCTCACCCCAGGCTCAGGCCCAGCACTGCCCACCGTCGCCCCAGCCCCCCCGGCCCTGCTGGGCACCCCCTACGCCTTCTCCCTCTCCAACTTCATCGGCCTGAAGCCAGTGTCCTTCCTGGCGCTGTCCCCATCCTCCATGGCGGGTCCCAATGGCGGCACTGCCACCTACACGACCAAGATCTCAGCAGCCAACGGCACCAAGAAAACCGATAGGCAGAAGTTCTCACCCTACTGAGCCGTGCTGGTGGATGGGTGAGGGGGTCTGGGATGCTACCCAGTGCCAGGGACACCTCCCCACTGCCCATCTTGTCCCCCAGACCCTGCCAGGCACCCCATGCTTGGGATGCACCCTTTTGCCGCCCACCCCAGGGAAGGGTCTTCCCAGCAGCGATGCCTGCTGGAGGAAAGGGCTGCTCCACTGTCTGCTGCCCATCCCAGCAGTGCTGTGCCCCCCTCCCTGATTTTCCTGCACAGGGACCATGTTGCCCTAGTACGGGGGCGGGGGGGGGCAGGGGTTGTCCCTGTCAGCCCGGGGTCACTTCTCCCAGTGGCCTGTGCTAGGGTGGGACCCCCACCTCCTGCTCATCACCCTGCCCGCTATCCATCCCTCTACTGCTCACCCTCTGGCTGGCATCCGAAAGCTGGGTCCCACCAGACGAGGGCCTGTTTGGCCTCTCTGGGGGTCCCCCTTCCCTAGTTCTGGTGGGGGCCTCTCCCCAGGCCACCCTGAGGCAATCGCCTCCCAGCAACCCCATCTGAGAGGCAGTCCCTGCTGGCTTGGAAATACTGTATATATAAGTCTATATTTTTTCCTCCTTTGTAACTTATCAATGGTTTAATAAAAAGATAAAATTTACAAGAAAAAACAAATAATATTCCTTACGGTGGGTGGGGACATCCTCACACACCAGGGGCAGCCCCAGTGCCTGGGGACGGGGGGTGGTGGCTGGAGAGGCATCCTGGGGGCTGCTGGCCCTCAGTCCCGATCACTCTGGGTGTCTTCCTAGAGCCCCCTCCCTTTCATGGGGTAGTTTGAGAGGCCCTAGGGCCATTCTTCCCCAGACCCACAGTTATTTCTGGGGGATGGGTGTCTCCATCCCTGGGATCTTTGTGGGTGGGCTGGCAGTGATGTACCCCTCCAGCATCCCCCAACAGGGTCCAGTCCCCTTTTTTGCACTGGGGAGCACCCCAAGCCCTGAAGAAGCAGCAGGATCAAAGGGGGACAGCAGCTCCTGGTCCCCTCCAACTGTGTCTGTCCAGGGATGCCCCACATTCCCCCCCAACCCATGGGCCTCCTGTACCATTGTGTCCACCCTTGCGCACCCCTGGCCAGCAGCCCAGTTCAGCTGGCACGTGGCACCGCTGGCTGGGCTTCAACTGGACAGCTGTGTCCATAAACAGCCCAGCAGGGACCCCTGGCCAGCCAGCACCCGCCCTGGAGGGACAGCCCCTGCCAGCTGGGGGGCACAGAGAGCACAGGCAGGCATGGCCACAGCCATCGCATGCTGCCACACCGCAGGTGGGTTTTCCACCACCATCACATGCCGGTGGAAAAACAGACATGGCCAGAGCCAACCCCATGAGTGCCAGCCCCTGATAAGTACCATGGGTGACAGGAGCTTCTCCACCCAGACGTGAGTTTTGGGTTAAACCGCCAAGGATGGAGGGCTCCACAGTAGCCATCCAGGCTGAGCAGGGTGCCCGGGGTCGGTCCAGGTGTTAGTGGTGTTAGTGGTGTTACCGGGCTATTGTTCCTGGGTAGGGTGTAAGGGAAATCTGCCCTTCCCCACTGGCCACAAGTGGTCCCAGCAGGGGGACAGAGATGGAAGTGCCCCTGTGTCAGAGTCCCTTGGCATCCTGTGTCCCAAGGAGAGCCCATGCACGCAACCAGGTGAAGCCAGAGACAAGCCTGGCCTGCAGAAGGGAAATGAGGCTCCCATGATCTGCTGCCTCCTCCCAGGTGGAGAAACCATCTTGCCCCATAAACTCAGAGAATAGGCAAAACCTGAACAAGGACACCTCGAAATCCAAGGGGCTGGGTCCAAGCAGGTCTGATGAGTCCCTAGCAGGCCCCCTGCCCACCCTCCTGCCCAGCATGGTGGGACAGGACCTCCTGCTTCTCAGCTGCTCTCTTTAGGAACTTGACCTGTGATGGGGAAGTCCACCTTGGTCTGATCTAGCCTGTTCCTGGGGCTGGGGCTAAGGCAGCTGGTGTGGGTCTCCAGCGTGCAAGTTGCTCTCTGAAGGAACTGCAAGAAGTTTTCCTGGACAGATGCCTCCGAGACGGAAAGGCAGATCTCCTGGCCAAGCGGCCGGTTGAGACAGCTGCGTCGGAGCCGGGCCAGCTCCTCCCGGATCTGGCGGTTCAGCAGCCCATAGAAGAAGGGATTGATGGCGAAGGAGGAGTAGGCAATCCAGGTGACCACCATCTCCCCATGCCCACTGCTCAATGTGTCAGTGGCAGCAGAGGAGTGCAAGTGGAAGGCGAAGAAGGGCAGCCAGCAGCACAAGAATTGTCCCACAATGAGGACCAAAGTGCAGATGGCCTTGTTGCTTCCCAAAAAGCGCTCTGGTATCAGGCTGGGCAGCGGTAGGCTCCTGGTGGTGATGGTCATTTGACTGGCAACGGAGTCAGATCGGTGTCTTGGCACAACTGTCTGTGCCGGTGCGGGCACGTGCTGCAGGGATGCCATCCGGGCCACGCGGTAGATGCTGCAGTAGACAGCAAAGATGATGATGGTGGGCAGAACAAAGCAGACGATGCTGAAGATGATCACAAAAGCCTCCTTGTGGGCCCCAGGGCTCCAGTAGACTGTGCAGCGGCTGGCGCTGGTGGCCCCGTTGCCTTGAGGCCAGTCCACTAGTGCCAAGACTGTAATGAGAACAGACTTGACCCAAATGAAGATCACTCCAGCCACTGCCAGCCTGATGGTCATCTTGGCCTCATACTTCATGGGGTGAACGATGTAGTAGTACCGCTCCACGCTGATGATGGAAATGGTGAGGATGGAGGCACTGATGAAGCAGATATTCAGGAATATCAAGGCCTGGCATTCAGCAATGCTGTAGATCACCCTGTTGAAGCAGGAGAAGCTGGAGATGATCCCCAGAGGCATGAGGAAAATGGCAGAGAGGAGGTCAACTGCACAGAGGTGGCAGACAAAGATGAACTTCCTGAGAAGGGGGGTTTTGAGAATGACAACCATCAGCCCAGTGTTGGCCACCAGGGCAATGAGGGTGAGCAGGACCATGCAGAAGAGGCCCACCACCTCATGGGCAATAGACTGCTCGGGGACAGAGAGCACCTCTAGGCTGTCCGCGACGTTCAGCCCCGTTTGGCTCGCCATCTCCTGCCAAGGGCTAAGCCAGCAGCTCCGGTGCCTGGGCAGCAAGGGCTCTTCTCCTGTGTCCCTTAGAGGGAAACCCCACCACAACCATGGCCGCTGTCTTCTCCTTGCCTGTTGGGGAGGGGGGCAGGGCATGAAGGAGAAGAACCAAAATGAAGAGCCACAGAGAAATTGAAAGACGACCTGAACCCCTCGGAGATGTTGGAGCAGAGAGAGGCGACAAGCAAGGTCACGGCACCCTGCCTACCCGAGAGCTGGCATGCGGGCTGTCCCCAGCCTGGCCGGGGCTGACACTGCTGGGACCCGCAGGCACTCGTGCCAGACTGCCCCAGCGTGCCCCGGGGAGGAACAGCGCCAACCTGCCTGCCCCATCCCTGCTCCTCGCTCTGGCCACAGTGGAACCCAAGGTGGATGGAGGGGACCCAACGCACCTTTGCTCGTGGAGAGGTGGGTGATGCTCCCCTCCTTGCTGAGGGTCCCTCTTGCCGGCGTGGCTCCTGCAGTGGAAGGGGGCCCTGTGCAAGGCCACACTCCCCGTTCCCGTCACCCGCTCTTCATCCTGTTTGCCTGCAGCCCGCCAGCTGCGGATGGCACCAGCTGACACTCCCGGGCACTGCCTGCACTCGTGCCGGTCCCACGGGGACAGCTGCTGGGTCCTAGCAGCCGGCGGGGGTGCAGGAAGGGGGGACTGGGATCCCCAGCCCTGCGTCCACCCCAGCATGACCAGACACTGCACCAGGCCTGCCCGTTTCACTGGGATGGCTCTGCCGTGGGGCTTGGGGGACAGACCTACAGGCAGGTCTGCAGCATGTCTCCCTGACATCCATGGGGCACTGGGGTAATGCAGCCAGGGGTGGGAGTTGCCCTTCCCTGGCACCGAGGGGACATGTACTTGGGGGGGGAACATGTGAGCGGGGAGAGGGGCTTGGCATGGGCACCAGTCTGGGGCAGGGCAACAGGCATGGCACCAAGCGTGGCACCAGAGTGAGGGCAGGTGCTCGCCCTTCAGATGGATGGATGGATGGATGAGCTCCTCCATGCCCAGGCAGGGCAGCATATCTTGCTCACCCTCTGTAGCTCTGATGCTGTGGTGATGGGCACAAGCCCCATGCCTTGCTGAGGTGCCGAGGTCATGTGGCTCACAAAGCCAGCAGCTTTAACCTGCAGGTTGTCAGCACCAGATGGCCTCAACAGGCTGCAGCCCCTCCAGAGCCACCCGCCACCAACCCTCTAGGGACACAGCACCACCCTGCCCTGCTCCACCCCCACCTCACTGGGCAGGAAAGCATCGGCACCACTCAGTCAGTACAAGACACAGGGATTTTATTCACGGTCAGAGCAAGCTTTGTCCCCACAGCAGCCTGGCCCTTGCCAAGACCCAGGTGGGGTGACCAGAGAGTCCAGACCGCTGGGCTGGTGGGCATCACCAGCTGGTGCTGGGATGGGGCCGCAGGGTGCCCAGGCACCCTCAGAAGCGGAGCTGGACGAGGTAGCGGATTCGGCACTGGCTTTCCTGGTAGATGAGGTACTCGCTCTGGCTGAAGGAGGAGTCCTTATATGCGGGCATGGGGATGGGCCTGCCCTGGCACACCAGGACCTTCTTGCCATCCAGCAGCATCTCCTCGTCATCTGTGGGGTCTGAGCAAGAAGACATCCCCACCACCACATCAAGCCTGAGATCTGGCCTGTCTTCCCCCCACCCCGTGCCCATCCCAGCACCACAGACCAGCACACCCCATCCAGCCCCAGGCTCACCTGGCTCTGTCCGGCCACATGCCACGACACTGTCATAGCCAGTCGGCGGCTGACACAGCGTGGGGTCATCACAGGTGATGCGGTAGGACTTGCCCAGGGCCACTTCCGTCAGGAACATGATGCCAACCTTCTTGGATGTGCAGCGCACTGCGTTGCAGGAAGGGGACGGGGATGATGGCACCAGCCCTGGCATTTCCATCTGGGTGTGCCCAGGCCACCCCAGCACAGAGGGAGCAGCAGCTGTGGCAGGGAGGGGGCTTGGCATGCCCACAGCTGCCTGGCAAGGCAGCTGGGCTCACACAGACCCTGCCGGCATCCCAAGTGGCCCTGCCTGTCCCGGGACACTCACCATAGCAGGCTGACTTGCTGTTCTCAGAGGCAAAGTAGATGCCCTTGCCCACACGCCCGCCAGAGTGGGGCATGATGCGCAGCCCGCTCTTCAGGATGGCCGCGATCACCGCCACGTTGGTGCCATGCCAAAGCAGACGCCGGTGCTCCAGGTGGTCGTGGGCTTTGAAACGCTCATCCTGGAGAGATGCAGAGGTAAGGGCTGTTCATGGAGGGAGGAGGATGTAGGTGCTCAGGAGTAGGGGACTGTCACCCTATTCCCCCAGACCAAGCCCAGTGGAGGGGCAGGGGAATGGGTGCCTCTTTGTTCCTGGCCAGCTGGGCTGAAGGCCCCCCTGGGTGGAGAAGCCCAAAGTTGTAATGCAGTCCTGGGGTGAAACCAGGGCTTGCCCACTCATCTCCTTCTCACCTCACCATCTCGGGCCACCTGCCAGATGTTGAGTATATGGAGGTTGTGCCCAGTTTGTGTCACGTAGGTTTGGATCAGCTGCCAGGGAATGAGGCAGAAAAGCTGTGTCACTGCAGGCAGCCATGCAATCAATGCCCACAGTCCCTCGGGATAGTAGGGACCTTTAGGTTGTCTGCAGGCCTGGCACAGTTGCTCCCCATCATGGGACACTGTGTCATAAGCAGTACCTGGTATTCCTGGGAAGCCGGGTCCAGCAGGAAGAGCTGGCAGCAGAGCAGGGCATAATCCCGATCCAGCGGATGGGCGACTTCCTGCTCTTCCTCCTCATTCACCTTCTGGGCCTGCAGGCTCTGTGCCACCTCGATGTCAGCCAGCACCTGGCAGGCACAGACAAGGGACATGCTCACCACTGGTGCTGGGCACCATGCTGGGGGGACCAGGGCAAGCCCAGCCTCCCGCCAGCACCTCCCTGCCCCACAGGCAGGAGCCCTCCTTGGGGGGGATGCCACCTGCCAGGTGCCCTGGCATCTCACCAATAACATGTCCTTCTTGGCACGCAGCAGGTCAGGGGAGTTGATAGGGGGTGGCCGTGCCCGCCCAAAGTTATGGGGGATGATGGTGTAGAAACGGGAGGAGAGGTCCTCCAGGAGGGCAGCCTGGGGGGGCTGCTCCTGCAGCGCTGCCTCCAGCTCCTCCAGTGCCTTGAAGCCCCTTGCAATCTGCTGCTTGCTCAGCTTCCCCAGCGGCATCTTCTTCACATCTGGCCGGGGAGACAGGGGAGGGAGGGAGGGAGGGAGGGAGGGAGTGAACCCATCTGCCCCACTTGCCCCACAGCTACTTCCAAGAACCTCCAGCATTCCCCACAGCCTCGTGTGGGCACTCAGCATGGGGGTTCTGCAGTCCCACCATGTGCCAGGCTGTCCGTGGGGATGCTCTAAAACCCACCGTTCACCTCCCCACCTGCAGCCCCCAGGTGCATCTCCCAGACCCACTTCATGCCAGCCATCACCTCTTACCAATATTCATGGTCTGCATGGCATCCCGGAACATGTCACTGCTAAAGATGAGAGACACCAGGTCCTGTGTGGCTTTGTCCAAGGTGCAGGGCAGCACCCGCTGCTTGCAGACCTTGTCCCCATCCACACCATCCACCTGGAGACCCCCAACATCACCATGTCACCTGCGAGCCTGTTGGAGGCTGCAGGGGCATGGCACCAGGGCTGCTGGTGTCAGTGGGGAGAGCCTCACCCCCGGGCAGTAGAGTGACAAGCAGGCGCTGCCTCCTCTTGCCATGACTGATGCCACCCAGATACTCATAGTTCTTACCTGCAATGCCCTCCTGCTCCATCTCAACACATTAGTCCCAAATCTCTGTCTGCAGGCTGTTCCAGCTCACACTCAGACCCTTCACAAAACCCATCCCATCCTGCTGACCTGCTTGGATGTCCTGGTGCCCAGTCACCCACCACAGTGACACCCTGGCTGCAAGGCACACTCACCCTGAGGGCAACCTCCATGTCCTGCTCAGCCCCTGGCTGCACCTCGATGAGTGTGTACTTCCCTGGCTGGGCAATGAAGTTCTCCCTTGCTGCCCAGCTGTTCTTAGTCTTCTCCCGAAACTTCTTCTCAAAGTCCTTCTTGGCAGCCTCCAGGGAGGCGGAAGGCATGAGCTTGGACTGGCCCACCTCACCCTGGTAGTGGACAGGAGTGGTCAGGACCCCCTCTGCATCCCTGCTCCACCAGACTCATGCTGTGTGGTGCAGCTTGGGAGCAAGAGGGCTGTGATGGCAGTGCTGTGGGGCAGCAAGCAGGAATGTGCTGAGCCACTAGCACCATGTCTGGGGTTCCTTCCTGCTCAGGAAGAGACCTCAGGACTCCTTGCTGAAGTGTTACTTTCACTGTCACTGCAGTGACACTGCCATGTTCCCTGTCCAGGCTGGCTCCATTGTGTTTCTTTGAAGCCCCCACAACAAAGGGCTATAGGAGCATGACTTGGTTGTTCGCTTTAGGACTGGGAACAAGGACTGGGAACGAGGACTGGGGACCACCAGGTTCATCCCCAACCCTTGGAGGGCTCAAGGCAGGGTGGGGACAGCTGGGGAGCGACGGACAAGTGGTGCTGGGGTGGACTCACCACACGGCCCCAGCGGCTCCAGATGCTATAGGCACCATCATGCTCAAGGAGCTGGATGATGTAGAACTTGTTGTTGTTGGTGCCGATGTTGGTCTGGTTCAGAGTGCAGTCATAGTCCTCATAGACCTACAGTGAGCAGCACGGCCAGGGTTGGCACCTGGGCAGTGTTTGCAGAAGGGGGGCATACAGAGCTGTCCCAGTGGGGACACAGGGCAGGGGTCTGCAAGGAAAATCAGGGCTGCCCCTGTGTCAGCAGGGCAGAGACCACCCTGGGACTCCCCCTGTCCCTCCTCACCACGTTCCCCCATCCCCACCTTGCTCTCACCTGGGCACCCAGCACCGTGCTTAGGGGGCACAGCCCATCAATGGTGGCAGGGAACTTCTCCTTGGGGGCATTTTTCAGGGCTGCCAAGGTGGAGCTCCAGGCATCCTCATCCTCTTCCCCCTTTGCTTTCTTGCCCTTGACATCCGGCTGCTTTGGGGGGGATGTGTGGCGCTTGGAGGCCATGGCTGCACAGCCTTAATCCCCCAGAAAAATCCTTGGGGAGAGCAGAGCAGGAAGTGAGAGGTACCAGGCTGCCTCTTCGAAAGGTCCGGCTGGGCTGTGCCTCTCCTTTCCTACACCTCCAGCCCCGGGCTGGGCTGGACGAGGGTCCGGGACCTCAGCAGCCCTGTGCTCGGAGTGGGGGCCAGAGCCCCTGGGCACCCTTCAGCCCCTGGGGCAGCCGAAGGGGAGACACAGCCCGGGCACAGGGAGCACAGGGGGAGGGGCAGCGAGCCTGTTTGTGCAGATTACTCGAGAGCTGGAAGAGAACCAGGGTCCGGTGGAGGGGCCGGGGGAGCGTGGGCAGCCGGGTCTGGCCCTCACCTCCCCTCACCAAGGCGCTCCAACGCACAGGAGCCTCCCCCAAGGCTCCCCGGGCCCTGTGCCCACAGGGGTGTTCAGGGGAGGAAAACATGCAATTCCAACCACCACCACAACCCCACCCCCAGTCCCTCCCAGGCCCAGGGTTGGGGTGCTTAGATTTGGGCACGGAGCGAGCTCCAGGCAGCCCTTCATCTCCTGTGCCCCTGGTCCCAGCCAAGCCCTACCTGCTCCCGCTGTCCGGGACCGGACTGTACAGCACCGGGCACGGCTGCTCCCCCTCCGAGGAGCCTCCAGCCAGCTCAGGCAGTCCCTACGGAAAGAGAAACTTTGTCTTGGCAAGAGATGGCGCTGACCAGGGATGACAGCGAGAGCAGCTGTCACACCCCCGGGCTGCACATGCACCCTGCGGCAAGCTGCCTGCCTGCCTGCCTGCCTGCATGTCTGCCCTCCTGCCTGCCTGCATGTCCTCCTGCCTGCCTGCATGTCCTCCTGCCCTTCTGTCTGCCCTCCTGCCTGCCTGCATGTCTTCCTGCCTGCCTGCATGTCCTCCTGCCCTTCTGTCTGCCCTCCTGCCTGCCTGCCCTCCTGCCTTTCTGTCTGCCCTCCTGCCTGCCTGCATGTCCTCCTGCCTGCCTGCATGTCCTCCTGCCTGCCCTTCTGTCTGCCCTCCTGCCTGCCTGCATGTCCTCCTGCCCTTCTGTCTGCCCTCCTGCCTGCCTGCCCTCCTGCCTGCCTGCCTGTCCTCCTGTCCTTCTGTCTGCCCTGCCTGCCTGCCTGCATGTCCTCCTGCCCTTCTGTCTGCTCCTGCCTGCCTGCATGTCACAGAATCACAGAATCACACAGACTCACTCAGATTGGAAAAGACCCTTGGGATCATCGTGTCCAACCATTATCCCTACTCTACAAGATCACCCCTAGACCATATGCCCCAACACCACATCTAGGCGATGTTTAAACACATCCAGGGATGGTGAGTCAACCACCTCCCTGAGCAGCCTATTCCAATATTTCACTGCTCTTTCCGTGAAGAATTTTTTCCTAATGTCTAGTCTGGGCCAGTCCCAGGCACGATCACAGACTGGGTACAGGCTGGCTTGAGAGTAGCCCTGAAGAGGACTTGGGGGTGTTGATTGATGAGAAGCTCACTGTGAGCTGGCAGTGTGTGCACGTGGCTCAGAAGGCCACCCGCATCCTAGGATGCATCAAGAGGAGTGTGGCCAGCAGATCAAGAGAGGTGATTCTCCCCCTCTGCTCTTGTGAGACCCCACCTCAAATACTGCGTCCAGTTCTGGCTTCCCCACTGTAAGAGGGACATAGATCTGCTGGACTGAGTCCAGAAGAGGGCCGCAAAGATGATCCAGGGGCTGGAGCACCCTTTGCTATGAGGATAGGCTGAGGGAGCTGGGCTTGTTCAGCCTGGAGAGGAGAGGACTCTGGTGGAACCTTTTAATGGCCTTGCAATACCTGAAGGGAACTGACGCAGTGAAAAACTCAATAACCAAAGTTATTCAGCAGGCATTCTTTATTTTGCGGCACCAGATGCATATGGGATCACTGCTCCAAACATGCATGCTGATACAAGCTGGGTACACAGTTTATATGCAGACTAAACATACATGTTTGTCGCTGTTTATGCCGGGAGCGGAGAGACGCAGCAACATATAAGTTCAGCAAGAGCAGGCAAAAGAAGCAACTTTATTAATTTACAACCCCATTTTTATACCCCAGCCCCATAGGGCGATTGGTCAGTAATCACCCATCTCCTAGGGTGATTGGTTAAAGTCCTACAGCACCTATTTCAAAATATTTTTACAATGTACCATAAACAAAACTTATCGAAACACCATGTGCTAGTCTAGTTTACAAAACCGTCCTACTATTTCTCATAACACGTGTGAGAAAGGCAGGGTTCTCACAGAATATTGTGAGAACCTAGGAAAATTCCTCTGCTAGCAGCTTTTCAGCATCCACACATATTCATTATATTTCTTAGAAAGTCCAGTCTTATACTAATGAGTTCCTAGAATTCATTTACATAGTCCAAGCATGTGTAATAACATTAGGGTTAGGGTCTTTTCTCCCCTCGGTGGTCTTCCATGACCTATGGTGGACATTTATTTCATCCTCTCTTCTTCATCACTGTGTTGTTTTAATAACTTAAAGCCTAAAATCCTTATTTTTGCAGGTTCTTGCCTGCTCAGCATGCTCAGGCTCCTCAAGACGTCTTGTTGTCCTATTCCTGGAGATAGTCACTATCCATAGGGTTATGAATTTCACAGTATGTCACAACTATACAACTACCCATCTATTGTTACTTATTCAAAGATTGGTAAGACACTACCAGACATCCTGTCTCCTGCTTTCAGTACCTACAGGAACAAGAGTGTACAGCAATAGGATGAGAGGAAATGGTTTTAAAGTGAGGGAAAATAGGTCTAGACTGGATCTTAGGAAGAAGTTCTTCAGTGCAAGGGTGTTGAGACTCTGGAACAGCTTGCCCAGAGGATGCCCCTCCCTGGAGGTGTTCAAGGCCAGGTTGGAGGAGGCCTTGAGCACCCTGGGCTAGTTGAGAGGTGTCTCTGTTGGGTTAGATGATCTCTAAGGTCCCTCCCAGCCTAAGCTGTTCTAGGGTTCTAGGGTTCTATGGTTCTAGGGCTCTACAGGGCTAAGGTTCTAGGATTCTACGTTCTAGGGTTCTACAGTTCTACGGTTCTAGGGTTCTAGGGCCTCTAGAGCCCTTTCCAGCCCAGCCCGTGGCCCGCAGGAGGGGCCGGGGGAGGGGCAGGCCCCCGGGCCGGGGGCGCTCCCGCCGGCGGGCGAGGGGGCGGCCCCGGCCCGCACTACAACTCCCGGCGTGTCCCCCGGCGGCCGCCGCGCCTGCGCACCGCTTGGAAACTTCCAGGCGGCGGGTGCGGTGGCTGCTGGGTAGAAGACGGCCAGTGCCCTCGGCGCCATTTTGTGGCGAGGGAGCGAAGGGTTGCGCTCGCGTGTTCGGCGCCCCGCGCTGGCGGTTCGGGCTGCGCTGTGTGCTGGCGGATCGTGGACGGCGGCATGGGCTCCGACAAGCGGTGAGCGGGGGCTTGGGGGCGAGGGGAGAAGGGAGGCAGGAAGGGATGGAGAGAGGGGAGGGGGCGGCCCCGCGGGGTGGGCGATGGCGGCGGTGGCTGCGGGCTTTCCTCGTTCTGAGCTCGGCCCCGTGCGCCCCGCAGCGTGAGCAGGACGGAGCGGAGCGGCCGCTACGGCTCCATCGTGGAGAGGGAGGACCGTGATGAGCGGGAGTCCCGGAGCCGGCGCAGGGATGACTACAAGAGGTCCAGCGAGGAGCGGCGCGGTGAGCGCTACGATGACTACCGCGACTACGACAGCCGGGACTACGACAGCCGAGACTACGACAGCCGCGACAGCCGCGACTGCCGAGACTACGACAGCCGAGACTACGACAGCCGCGATAGCCGAGACTACGACAGTCGCGACAACCGGGACTGCCGAGACTACGATAGCCGGGATTGCCGGGACAGCCGAGACTACGATTGCCGAGACTACGACAGTCGGGATTGCCGAGACTACGACAGTCGCGACAGCCGAGACTATGACAGCCGGGACTACGAGAGAGACTACGATAGCCGCGATTACGATAGCCCTGAGGTGAGGGCAGCGGGCGGGCCGGGACCCTGGGCGTTGTAACGCGGGGTAGCGCTGGCCGCCCCGGGGAGGCACGGGACGGGCACTGGTGGGCTCGCCCCAGCCCGGGGTCCCGCTGCCAGCCCGGCTGCGGCTGGACCAGCCCGGTGCCCGGTGCCAGGGTTGGCATCCCGGGGGTTTGGGGCGGGGGGGGGAGGAAGGGGGGATGTTGATCTTGGTCTGCCTGAGTCTGTGAGGACTAAACCTGAGAAAACTGGTGGTGTGGGGATTCGGTGGTTTTGTCGTGCGTTGCGGGGGCAGGCCGCTGGAAATTGCGGTGCTTAATTCTGGGTGCTGGCTTCTCAGAGGGAGCGGGAGCGCAGGAACAGTGACAAATCAGAAGATGGCTACCATTCCGATGGCGACTATGGTGAGCACGACTACAGGAATGACATTAACGATGAGAAAGAAAGCAAAACCATCATGTTACGTGGCCTTCCCATCACAGTTACGGAGAACGATGTAAGTAGCCAGAAAGGGACTTTGCTTTTCTTGCCCCTTGGGGAGCGTACGGCTCTGTGGTGGCACATCTGTGTTAGTCGCTGCTGCCATTTTATGGAAAGCTGCATCATGGTGGCCCCCTCTCCAACAGCTTGGTCGAACTGCCATTTTGAATCCTAAAAGGAGGATTTAAACTGTCACTGTTAAGTAACAGAGGTCAGCTGAATGTTAACCAGTTTCTTTCAAACACAGCAATCTCTGAATAGACTTCTTTCATGCATGTTTGGGTGCTTTCCATAAGAGTGGATTTTAAACTACCTGCACTAATCTGCTTTTCTGTGTAGGAGGGAAGAGGCAGATTCCTTTTTCCTTTCTCCCCTCCCTGAGCTCCTGCAGGAGTGAGGAGAGGGAGAGGCAGAGAGAAGGTACTTAATTGAATTTTTCCAGGTCTTTATTGAGGCCCGAAGTTGAGGCTGGTGGGGTCACACCCCCGCACCCCCAGCTCCTCAGCTGAGTACAGAGCTGCTTTGTGTGGCTGCGGCTGTGGAAGTCATAAAATGGCTGCTGCGGAGCTGACGGAGCCAGTACAGACCAGCTTGGTGTATCGTTATCTAACTTTTTAAATAGAAACATGTTGAAGGGCAACAGTTTTGAGCTTTTTCTTTTTTTTTTCTTTCCTTTTCCACCCCTTCCATGCTGGATTATTTTGGTTGCCGAGATGCAAGCCCACAGCTGTTATTTGGGGGGTGAGGGGAACCCTGTAAAGACTGAGCTGTTGGGAGTTTGTTCTCAGGCAGACTCCACCTTTGCCACCTTTGTGCATTGGTTGCTTGCACCATTTCTGCAGTGTTGTGAGGTTTTTTTGGGGCATGTGTGGTTTGTTTATTGTTTTTTTTCTTACTTACTCACTACCCTTCTAATACTGAGTGTTCTTTTTAATCATGGTGTGCTGGTCTAATATTTTCATAAGTGCTTGGTAAAGCGTAGGCTCTTGCATCCAAATGAGACAGCCTGGTCAGATGTGACACAGAACATTTCAAAAGACCTTTTGTTTCTGAGGTATTAATATTGTAGCTCTGTAGTTGTGCAAATAGCCAGCGTAAGTTATGGGAGAGTTTTAAATTTTGGGGTCTAGAGTGTGAATGATGCATCTTTTCCTGAAGTTAACTTTTTTCAGCTCTCCTGATTGTGTACATGCTTTTCAGCTTTTTCCACTTTTAAAATGAAAAAAGCTGCTTGCAACTGAAGAGGTCAGTTTACAGTCAGCATGTAAATGGGCAGCTTTCATTCAGTTTTGAGTCTGAGCAGCCCTGTTGTATGTAATGTAGGTTGAATTCTGTAAAAGCTGCTGAGAAGCCTACTGTTGTCTTCTGAGATTAAAATATTCATTAAGGTTTGGGGTTTTTTTTGTCCTACATCTCCACAGTAATTTATGTACCCTGTAGCACAAGTTAAGTAGCTTTGTGTGGCTGAAGAACTGACGTCTCTGAAGCTTTATCTTTGCTATGTTCTTCACAAATCTACTTTACCTCCTGAAAAACAGTAAAGGGAACTGTTAGAGGCTGAGATCTGTAGCATGAGGATTAAGAATCTGTATGTCACAGAGACTCATATTTTTCTTTGCCAGGAGCCAGAGATATTTAGGTACCCAGGGAGAGGGAAGCCAGCAGTGCTCTTTATAAAAACTCTAGAGCAAGCACAGTATTTGTCAGATCCTGCGCAGATAACCTCGGAACGCAGGATTGTAGGGATCCAGCTTCTGAATGATTCTGTGGCCTAAGTGAAGATGACAGTTCAGTGGAGCAAAGTCTGTGTGGGTTCTGTGGCGCTCATTAGTCTCCTGGTAGCTTCTCCGTAAAGGTTTTATTTTTCTCCAAGTTAGCATTGAGAATGTTCTGTTTCTGCACCTCTGCTTCCACGACTCTCCTCACTGCCTGACGAGATATGAAAATGTAACTGTCTGATTAAAAATCTCCTGCAGATTCGTGAGCTTATCGAGTCCTTTGAAGGTCCTCAGCCTGCAGACGTGAGGCTGATGAAAAGAAAGACAGGTGAGAGCTCTTAATCCAGTTTTTGACATCACCTTCCTCTTCCCAAGCCCAAAAGAGTGTCCAGAATTGTCCCCAAACTGCAAGCACATGCAATAAAAAAAATAAAAGGTTTGCCATGGCTAAGGAATGTGGCTTTTGGGAAGACTTTTAGATAGCTGGTCAACATGTTAAAAGAAGTCTGTCTGCAGGGGGTTTTGTTAACAGGTATTGGTAAGTAATTGTAGTATAAACCCTTTTAATAGTATGTAGTCTGTTGCATGGTTACCTTTAAACATGGATTCGAATCGAGTGAAGTGTAGCCAGATGAGAGAGCTTGGTTCCTTGCCATGGCAAAATAACGAGCAGAACCCAGCAGTTGGCGTCGCATTTGTAAAGCTGCTTTGTCATGAAGTAATGAAGCAGTTGGAGAGAGATTCACCTGTTTTAAAGGAACTGACTAACACAAGTATCCCGTCTATATCTGAATGCTGTCTCTAGGTGTAAGCCGTGGTTTCGCCTTCGTGGAGTTTTATCACTTTCAAGATGCTACCAGCTGGATGGAAGCCAATCAGGTTGCTTCACTCACCAAGTCTAGATATTCCTGAAAATGGAACAAGTCTGTACAGTTTAAAAAAAAAAAAAATGGTGGAAGGAGTGGTTTGTTCCATAACAGTGATTTAAAAGAACAAAAGCTTTGTATATATTAAAATTTGTAACGGTAGGACTAATGTCAGGTAAAATTAGGAGAGAAAATTGGCTGTTTTGAGCACTCCCTGGTAAAATGTGCCAATGTTTTAAATTAGTTGGTTTCAGTTTAATTAATTGGCTTGTGAAGGTTTAGGAAGTAGTCCTTAGGAAGTCCTGACTTATTCCCACCTGATGTTTCCTTCTCTGTTGCCAGAGAAAGCACCAGATCTCAGGATTACATCAGTATTAACCTTGGAAGAGAAGAGCCAGTTCATGACAGTAACGTGTTCCCTCGGTTAAAGAGGGCGAACTAGTTCTTCCAGTGGAAAGCCTGCCTGTTGCAACTCAGTCTGGTAGAGAGTGAGTGCGTGCATACGTTACGCTGGGTATTTTGGCTTTTTGTGAAGTATGACTTGTTAAGGAGCCAAAATGCGATAAGAGTCATCTAGTTTCTTCTCCAGTGAGATTTTCCTGCTGCACTGTAAACAGTTTCACTTGCTCCATTTTGAATATTCATAATCTGTATTAACAACAGAACTTCCAAGATGCTCTCAAAGTGAGCAAAGCCTATCAAGCCATTGTGGTTTTACAGCTGAGTACTTGCTCTGGAGGTCTCAGTGCAGTATGGGGAGTGCTGTTCTGCTCTGTGATGGTATGCATAAGGAAATGGCACCCTAATGGGATTTGTAGTCAGTTACTTCCAGCAGATGGAAGTTGTCGTGTGCCTTATGCTGGGGTAAGGTTCACATGTCCCATATCCTGGGCAATTTTCTCAGCCAGAGCAGTGTTCAAATTCTCTTTTCCTGACATGCTGCTCTGTAGAGTTGGTGGATGCAGCAGAACATCAAGAAATTAATGCTGACATATTTTCATAAATGAGATTATTTTAATATATGCAAAGCTGTACTGATGCAGAATTTATTGAAACATACTCAAATTCACTCCAGTAACCCGCCACCCTAGTAGTAGGGAAGATTTAGCCTCTCCCCAGCAGCCCGGTTGCTGACTGTTAGATGAAAGAATGATGTATTGCAACTATGCCAGCAGCTTTTGTTTCTATGTGTGCATATCCAGTGAGTGCTGGGCCCTACCACCCTCCCTCCTGCCGGTAGGAGAAATGGCTTTGCCCTCTTTAGTTGTGCAGAATGCGAGAGCCTTGTTCATGCTACATGGTTGATCTATGTCAGACCCTATTGCCAGAAAAGCTACTGGTCCAGGCACTTCAGCAGTACCTCTGCAGTAAGCCAGCCTGCTATAAACATAGTTCTTCCGTTACAACCTCTGGGGTGTGGCCTCTAAGACACACCTCCTCAGACGTACTTCCACCTCTTTGACTAACGTCTGGTGATGGCCACGCTTAGAAAGGGCATCCTGCACACCCACGCTTGGCAAAGTGTGGGGCCCAGAGTCAAGGCTTCTTAAATAGCTCTAAATTCCTAACTCCTTTAAAGTCAGAGTGAGTGGAGATGCTGAAAGCATTATGAACTTTTCCTACACCTGGAGAAGCTTCACTTGCAGTCTAGTTACTCATTTTGGAGAGCTCCTGCCTGAATGAAGAACACAAACCTCTCGTGCAGGCTTCCAATTGAACTGATGCATTAGTCAAAGGAAACCAGTCTGAGTTACGTTTCAGTTGATGGCACTTGTAATCCAGCCTCTGAGAAGTCTGAGCAGGGTCCCTTTGGGAGGAGTTACTGTATTTTCAAAGGGACACTTGCGAAGAAAGTGCTTGCAAAAGGAATTCAAATGTGGTTGTTAAAAGGTCTGGGGTGTATGGAGTAGGGGAAGAAATGAAGCAGTCACCTAAGGACGTGTTTAAAAAGTCGCTCAGTGCTATACCAGAAGTGAATAGAAATGTGGGGGCAAAGAGACTTCTAAAAATGTGTTAATCCTGAACGCAGCAGTTTAGGACTTTGTCTCCTTCGAGACACTTCCTGGTTCCATGTCAGCGTTTAGCAGCTTTTTCAACACTCCCTGATTCTGTTTATCTTTGCTCCACATCCCATTTTCTTACTGCCCTCGTCCTCCTCTCTGCAGGATTGGATGGGAAGGGTGTAGGTGGCGGTGGTTGTCCTCCACATCCTCCCCATATGTTGTACATGTAATTCAGGAGCACTGATTCCTCCGAAGGGTGCTCTGCCGTGGGAAAATGGATATGTGGGCCTCAGTACAGGAATAATTGCAACCACTTTTTTTGCAGAAAAAGCTGGTGATTCAAGGGAAGCAGATTGCAATGCACTACAGCAACCCCAGGCCGAAATTTGAGGACTGGCTTTGCAACAAGGTATTTTGAATGGTTTTTGTTGGAGGGAGTAATGTCTTGGCTTCAGGGTTCTTCGCCAGATCAGTGGTTTGAACAAAGCAATACGTGATTTGCACCTTCTTGTGCTGCTGGTCCGTATGGCGTGGCAGGAATGAGAAGGTTTTGTGGCTCTTGGTGGCTGAGTAGATGGGGTGACAGAGGTCTTGCCTCAGACGCAGAGATTGGTCAGAGAGCTGTACTAGAATATGAAGTCATTAAGTGATGACTAACGTAGTGTTGGATTGCTGCTGTCTCATAAAAGAAATCTTTTGCTCCTAAAGATGACTTGTTTTCTAGCCTATGTTTCAATTTACCCTGGTTTTTTTAAAGTAACTATGCCTGGGATTGTAAGTGAAAGACCATGCAGTTAAAATAATTCAGGAGGAGTAGGGAAAAGGCAGCTGGGGTGTTCTGCAAGGCAGCTGTGGTAGGGATGAAGGTGGCTTTTGCTCTTCTCGGTCGTTCTGTTGGATTTAGCTTTGTTGTGTTACTTGGTGTGAATGTCTAGTTTTCATTACTGTACAGCAAATAGCAGCATTGTTACAAATTACTGAGTTCTTACCAGACTTCTTTTGCTCTTCCTAGTGCTGCCTTTACAACTTCAGGAGGAGGCTAAAATGCTTCCGCTGTGGAGCAGACAAATTTGGTACGTTGCATCGATCTCTTTGGCCATGTTCAGTCCTGTGGGAAACTTTTTGTCCTGCGTAGGAAACTTAAGTTCGCTGTAGGTCCTCGGCTGGCTTGTGAAATGCTGAGTCTGAACCAATGAGCCATGTTGTGACTAGAATTTATTTTCCTCTTCTTTTGAAGATTCAGAACAGGAGGTACCACCTGGAGCAGCAGAAGCCGTTCAGTCTGTGGATTATTACTGTGATAGTAAGTTACCTTTGACTTGCTGTATAATGTGAATGTGGGTACTGAAATCCTTCCTGTGCGTCCGACTGCCCGCTGAAGGACTTGTACTCTGAAAAGCCGTTAGTTGCAACGCTAATGCCATCCACTCTTCTCTCCTCAGCCATCATTCTCCGAAACATTGCTCCTCACACAGTTGTGGAATCCATCATGACTGCCTTATCTCCGTATGCATCGCTGGCAGTCAATAATATTCGTCTTATCAAAGACAAGCAGACTCAGCAAAATAGAGGCTTTGCGTTTGTGCAGCTGTCTTCTGCCATGGTGAGGGCCTTGCTGATGTGGAGAGAAACAGCTTGTTAATGTGCTGCTGTAGCATTTAGAGCCTTTGAACTGTCTGAACGGCCATCTCAGTTCGTTAGGGGTTAGTTCACACAGTGTTTCAGAGCCCTTCTGTCATTAGCTGCAGTATGGAAAAAAGGTACTAGTACGTAGTGAGCACATGGCGAAGAGATTTCTGTAGCAGAGTGCTGTTCAGGATTGAAGGTTGCTTTCATGCTTTGATACTAGTTGATGGTCTGGGATCATATTTTGATCACAGAAATTAAGGGCTGGGAGAAGGTGCCCACCAAATTGTGCTACTTCCACATGGATCTTGCTGTTCTCTGCAGCATCCAGTGGGAGGGTGTAGGGGTGGCAGAGGGTACACAGGGGTAGGATAGGCAGAAGCCACAAATTGAAATAGAGATATTGCAGTGAGGTACAGGGGAAACCTCTTAACTGGGAGGTATGCCAGATCCTGCCCCAGGGTCCCAGAAGGGCAGTAGAATCTCTGTTACTGCCTGTCCTAAACTCGGATCAGCAACGTGATCTGTTTGGACCTGCTTTAGCCAGAGTGGAACAGTTGTTGGATGAAAATGGGTGCCTGGTCTCAGGCTCTGCTGGCCTCCCTTTTGGGGTAATCTGGGTCAAACATTTGCTTCATAAAGCTAAGACTTTGGAAGAGCTTTAACATTTGGTGGCCCAGGGAAACCAGCATTATTATCATGAGGGCTGTGCTGTCTCATTGTGCTCTTCTACATCTGTATAGTGTGAGGAGGTGGAGGTGTTCTTACAGCTTTTACTGTTTTCATTGTCTGTATGTGAAAAGACTGAGCTTGGGAACTTCTGAATCTTTCTCATTAACCTGCATTTTGTAATAATGAGTATTTCTTATTGTAGGATGCTTCTCAACTGCTGCAGATACTGCAGAGCCTTCAGCCACCATTAAAAATTGATGGCAAAACAATTGGTGTTGACTTTGCAAAGAGTGCCAGAAAGTGAGTTGTGAGAATAGTTGATTTATTTTTATCTCTCACCTTTGTTTGCATCAGAGATTTGTTGTCATCCCCCAAGCTTGTAAGATTACTGTCACTCTGAAGCTGTGCTTCCCTGAAGTGTCTTGTGTTGCATGCATCCTGCTCTTCACTGTGCGTGGCGAGTGGAAGCATCCTACCCCCCCTCTTTCCAGTCCTCTGAAGATCCCAGCGTAGCTGCTTGTGTCCATAGCACACTTTTGTCTTTGGAGACCTAGTGACTTGTTACTGACCGTACAACAGTGAACCTAAAGATCCTTCACTTGCTGAGCAGTACTTTGGCTCGTTCATTGCAATCAAAATGCTTTATAACTGCCAAGGACTACATGCGCAAGGGCAGACTATGCTTCCTTGCGTAGGGAGACGCCTCAGAAGAAAAGCAGTATTTACTCAGGTACATGATTTCTGTGGTTACAGAGACTTGCTTCTCCCAGATGGTAACAGAGTCAGCGCCTTCTCCGTGGCAAGCACAGCCATTGCTGCAGCTCAGTGGTCGTCCACTCAGGTATGATTTGAAGGCTGTTGCTTAATAGTCCAGCTTTCCTGAAAAAGAAAACATAGGTGTAATTTCACTGCTTCCCACTTGCTTGGTTGAACTGACCAAAGCTGCTATGGCAGATTTGTTCTGGCAGTCAGGCTGGAACCTAAACAGTGTTGAAATTCTTAAATGCAGTAACCTGTCTTATCTCTGACAAGAATTATCTGCTCACATTTCAGCCACAGACTGGAGAAGGCACCACCCTTGACTACAGCTACCTCCAGTCAGGACAGGATGGCTACAGCCAGTATGCTCAGGTTAATAGTGACACCTATCCTCTAACTGGTAGGTTGTTGTCATTTGGGCACCTGCTCATCTTGCATTGTCCTTTGCTTCCTTTGCAGTACTCCCAGGATTATCAGCAGTACTACCAAAATCAAGGAGGGGTGTTGGATACAGACACAGCTACTATATCAGGTAGTGGTTCTAACATGGGGCAGATGCTGTTCTTTGTAATGTCAGTTCTGCAGCACTGATACTTTACCTTGGCCTTCGTGTTAGTTGCTGGCTAAAGGGAGACTTTGCTCTCTTTACTCTGCGGATGTCTGAATGAGTACATGTTACTAGAGAACTGTAACAGATTGATTCAAGTGGGACCTCTAGTCTGCGAGATGAGCAAGCAGCCTCTTTCAGACCATCAACAGAAGCCTTGAGCTCTTGAGTACTGCGTTAGCAGCTCTCGACAAGTCTCCAGCACTAGCAGCTGCGGGAGGCCAGGAATCGCCAACTTCAGGAGCAGGCGGCTTCCTCCTGAAAAGGAAACTATCCATTGTCTTGGTAGAAAACACCATTGTGTATCTGTCTTGCCTTGAATGTTTCTTGCCTTGTTTGGCTGCTGGATCTGGAATTATGAGCTGACGCTCTAAACAAAGTAATTTTAGCTGTAAGACAGAGTACAGTTACACAAATTGGTTGGCTTATCCGTTACTGCTCTCTGTTGCAGGAGCTCCGGTCACTACCACCACAGCTGCAGTTGTGTCCCAGAGTCCTCAGTTATACAATCAACAGACAAACTCGCCTGACTCTCCGGTAATTACAACACTTAACGACTCCTTGCTTTCAATGCCAGGGTTATGCAGGATATCTTACCTGGCCTAGCTGTGGGCTCTGCTCTTTAAAGTGGGTGGTACAGCAAATCTGCGGAGCATCCATGGGTTAGTCGTGGTGCTTGTGGTCATAAGTCATCTGCCATTTCTCTTTGTGATGGTTTTGCTCTTTGTTAGCAGTGGGTGCTAGGTGTACCCGTGAAGAGGAGCTAGCTGGTGTCTGTGTGGTGTGGGCTCCTCATGCCTTGTCTCCCTGTCCTTAGCTTTTTGCGCCTTAGTGACAGATTTTCTAATGGAGGTTCCTGATTTTGGGGTGTTTTTCAGACACAATCGGCACCACCTACCACTAGCACTCAGGCACAAACAGCTCCCCCAACTGGCGTCGTCCCTGGAACCAAGTATGGTAAGCGATGGGGCATTGCTCTTGGGGACAGATGCCTGTCACTGTATTGCAAGAGAGGCTTGGCTTTGGCTGAGTGCTCTGTCACCGTGTGTCAGTGGTGAAGCTCTCCCTGGCGAGTGTATTCTGCAGTGGTGATTGAGAGTCCTTTCTGGGCACGTCTGCTGTCATGGCTGCTAATAATCTCAGAATTTTACCCAAAATGTAGAAAGATGCCTGAATAGTGGTGGAAGGAGAGTCTGAATTTGACTGGAACCACCATGTCCCACACTTCAATTTTTTTACAGCTGTCCCTGACACTTCCACCTACCAATACGATGAATCTTCAGGATATTATTATGATCCTATAACGGGGCTCTACTATGATCCTAATTCCCAGGTAAGCACAAGTTCTTCCCGCCTGTCTTAACTCTTAAAGTCCGTTAGTTCCCTATCTTTCATCGTATGAATTAAATGAACTTTCTGAGATGCACAAAATGCTGACTGTAGCAGGTAGGTCTCAGCAGTGTGCCTGTAGCTGGGACTTGACTTCTCTCTGGTAGAGCCCTTTGATTTTCTCTCCTTCAGTTTTTCTCTTCAGCTTGGCCCATACAGGATTAGCGCTTGTCACAGGCACTGTAACTGAGCTGTTTTGTTGCCGAGTGCCCATCAAAGTGCACCCAGCTCTGGGCTCTGGTGGCTCATCTCTTGGGCAAGGCAAAAGATTCTCCATAGCGCTTTTGGGCAGAAGGCCTGTGTTTGGGGACAGAGGCTTCAGCCACTTCATGCCTTCTCGCTCCTTTGTGGAGTCTGCAGAACTTGTTTGGACTCAGCAAAATGCCTTCCTCTTTGATGCTGGAGCCTGAGCCAGACAGTTTGCTTGGGCTTTCCCTTGGACACTTGGCTTGGATGAGACATTTAACTGTCTGATTCCCTTTCTCTCTGGCAGTATTACTACAATGCCTTAACCCAGCAGTACCTTTACTGGGATGGTGAGAAGGAGACCTACATGCCTGCTGCGGAAGGTATCACATACCAACAGACAGCTACCACAACCACCACCAAAGAAGTGAAGGAGAAGAAAGAAAAGCCGAAGAGTAAAACAGCTCAACAGGTAAAAGACGAAAGGGGAATCATAACTGGGATAAACTTTTATGTGGAATGGAATAATGGTTCTCCTTTTTCATGACAAAGCAAGTCCTAAGTGGTTGGGTGGAGAGCTTTTCTGCATTTTGCAGGTGTTTAGTAGGGCTGAGGAGAGGGGTGTTGGCAAGGCTCCAGTGCAGAAATAAGCTCTTCATAGGAGGAATGCATGTGGAATCATGCCAGGACCAGTGGGAGTATAACTGAGCTGTCACTTGAGGATTAGATTGATAAGAAGAGTTCATACAGTAAGACAAGTGAGCTGCGGTATCTCTGAACACTGTACACAGGGAAACAGCTGCACTACGTTCAGCGTCCTGTGTTTTAAAAATAAATAGTGGGTTGACTACTTCTGGAAGCTGTGTGCAAGATTGAATCTGTGTCTTAGGAGATTGATAGCGGTAAGGGGAGCTGTATCAGCAAGCCACTTTGCCTTTCAGATTGCTAAAGACATGGAGCGCTGGGCAAAGAGTTTGAACAAGCAGAAAGAGAACTTCAAGAACAGCTTCCAGCCCCTGAGCACCAGGGAGGAGGAGCGGAAGGAGTCAGCGGCTGCAGATGCAGGCTTTGCCCTCTTTGAGAAGAAGGTGATGGTGCTGGCAGCAGTGTGTGGGGTGGGTGGTGTGGTTTGAGAGCTCTGGACTCACGGCATTCTTGTCTCATCCAGGGAGCGCTCTCTGAGAGACAGCAGATCTTGCCAGAGGTGATGAAAAACGGGGATGATGAAAATCCACTGAAGGTGAGCACGAGGCACCAGACAGAAGTATTTTCAAAGGTTACTGCTAAAGCACTGCAGAGGGGGCCTGGCAGATACTTGCTTTCCAACCTGGATTTCCTCAGCATTGTCTGTATAAAGATTGTGGTGGTCCAGTGCAAGTGCAGTAGATTGGGTGGCTGAGATGTGCTGAGAAAAGCTGTGATTTCTTCTAGCCTCCAGAGTGCAGCTGAGGTTTTGAGGTTTCTAAAAACGCTGTACTCAGATGATTGGCTAGAGGGAACTCAGTCTTCCAGCCACAGTAGCCTGTGGCTCTGTTGAGTTGAGTTTAATCCTTGGTAACGAGAGCACAGTGCCCCTCTCGTGCAGTGAACACCTCAGCAGTCTCAGATTTCCTTTCTGGGCTCTCTGAGCTGTGTCGACACTGCTGTGCTTCCCTTAATGCTGTCCTTCCTCTCCAGCGTGGCCTCGTGGCTGCCTACAGTGGTGACAGCGATAACGATGAGGACTTACTGGAAAGAATGGAGAACGAGGAAGAGAAGCTTACCGACTGGAAGAAGATGGCCTGTTTGCTCTGTAGAAGGCAGTTCCCAAACAAAGATGCTCTGATTCGGCACCAGCAGCTGTCTGACTTGCACAAGGTATTTGGTTGCCATAGTTCAGTGTTCAAAACAAAGTTGTGATCTGTGTCCCTGTGCAGAAAACTGTTCCTCTTAAAGAAGAAATAGATGCAGGGGCATTGTCCTTTCCCAGAAGTCAGCCGCTTAAGTAGAAAGAGCTGTTGTGCATTTCATATTGTTAACGTGAATCTCTTCTTTCAGCAAAACATGGATATCTACAGGAGATCAAAGCTTTCAGAGCAGGAACTTGAAGCCTTGGAGTTGCGCGAGAGAGAGGTCAGTGTTGAGTAGATGTGAATAGCTAGTGGAAAACTGCATGAGTGATGTGTTGAGCTCTTCTTAACCTGACATACATCATGAGAGATAATCCTTATAAGCCAGCCCCTTTTTGGGTCAAGATTCAGAGCTGTCCTGTAACATGCAGGAAAGTGTCTGATAGCCCACAGCTGTATAGCTGGGTGGGGTCTTTCCATGTTCAGCTCAGGGCTGCCAGGCTGGGACCAGAAACCTCTGAGTGGCTAATCCAGCAGGTGTTGGGGCCAGGCTCTTCCTACCCCAGTGCCCAGGCTGATGTGCTCCAGGGGTTTGTGTTTATGGCTCTCCTTTTGGTGGTGTTGGTCAAGATACCTTTTATCAGGCTGCAGTGAACAGTTTTCTGTAACAGCAGGCATTTAGCTTACTTCCCATAGATCAAAGATGAAAAAAGTGTCTTCAAACCAGTAGTAAATCTGGTTCCCTCCTGCAGATGAAATACAGAGACAGAGCGGCTGAGAGGCGAGAGAAGTACGGCATCCCAGAGCCCCCTGAGCCAAAACGCAAGAAGGTGTACGACGCTGGCACAGTGTATGTATCCAAAAGCTGCTCAGTGATTGCTCCAAAGCACAAGGAGTGGTTTGGTTAACTCCTCTCTTCTTCCTGCAGCAATTATGAGCAGCCAACCAAAGATGGCCTTGACAACAGCAATATAGGCAACAAGATGCTGCAGGCCATGGGCTGGAGGGAAGGCTCAGGCTTGGGGAGAAAATGTCAGGGCATCACAGCACCTATTGAGGTAAGCTGAGATGAGGTTTGGTACCTTTTTCCTCACCCAGAAGCACTCACTGCTGAAGATGCCTTGTGAAAGAAACTGTACCATCCACAAAAAAGCTGACTCTGTTCCCATTACCTCCTGTCAGATGCTAAAGCTGGGGCAGAGCTGGGACTGGAACGGGCGGGGTTGCTCAGTCAGCTTCTGTGGGGCTGGGGCAGTGGGGCCTGCGCTCAGGTCAGCTCTGGGTTGGCTGCCCTCCCTCCTGGCTTTGCACTCCAGGTTAGCTGTTGGGAGCAGTGTTCTGCACCTGGGGTGGGGTGAGAGTGTCGTGAAGGCATCAAGAATGGGTGGTTGTGTGCAGTCAGATCTGGTGTCAACGTTGTCTCTGTGGGACCCCCGTGGAGCTTGGGAAGCTGGCTGGGCTGCTGCTGGGTGTTGCTGTGGTGTCCTGCGCGGTGCTGCGGCCTCGCTGCAGAGCTGAAGCGCGTCTCTCTTCCCTTGCAGGCCCAAGTACGGATGCGAGGAGCTGGCTTGGGAGCCAAGGGCAGCTCCTACGGCGTCTCCACTGCGGACTCGTACAAAGACGCGGTGCGGAAAGCCATGTTCGCTCGCTTCACGGAGATGGAGTAACGAAGGCGTCAGCCCGCAAAGTGCTTGTTAGGCAGAACTGACTGTTAAATGCTGTAGCCTTGGTGACCTGGCTGTATTTTGGTTATGGTTTAGAGCTGACCATTTCATTCCCTTGGATGTCTTTTCCTCTCGGCATGTTAACATTTCCATGAGCAGATGGTTTGAACTGCCCCGACCTCATGCTGGAGAGTTCCCGGTTAGGCCAAAGGGGATGCCGATCTTTATACGGTCCTGTACATAGTGTAATGTATTTTGTGTTTGGAGCGTGTTGTCCAATGCCCCTCCTGCCCTCGGAGCAAGGGCAGGAGCTGTTCGCTGTGGTTTTGCACCATCTCTGCTCTCCTTATTGTGGTGTCTGTCTGGTTGTTTTTGGAGAACTTTCCTGTACATTTTGTATGATACATCTTTGTATAGACTTTTTGAAGACTTTGATTCTAGTTGCCAGTTTGGCTCATTTCCAAAAGAAATACATCCAAAAATGATCCTATTTCTGTTTCTCGGTGGGTGAATGAAGAATAAGTTGCCAGTGCTACTTGTCCTTTCTTGTGGTTCTGCTTCTTCCTTCATGAGACTTGGTCCTGGAGTCTCTCCTCTGCAGCGCTCCCCTTGTTCCAAGGCTCTTCCAGCTGCTTGGTGCAGGGTCAGATCTCCATGGATCCCTTCCTGCCATAGCTACAGAGGCAGGAGAGGAGGAGCAGAGATGTATTCTGCAGCTTGAAGGTCCTGTTTTGTAGCCCCTGGGTGTTACCAGAGGGTCCTCTGGTGAGCTGCAGGAAAGGGCAGCCAGCCTCTGGCACCTTGGTGGGCAGAAGGCCCAAGCCTGACATATGGTTTCTGTGCCCCACCCTTGCTTGCCATCACTCCTAACAGCGGTTTCCTCCTGCAGCCCTGAAGTTCTTGGTGTTCCTGCTCTGCCTGTGCTTGCATCTTTGGTGTCACCCCAGCGTCCTCTTCCTGAGAGGCAGGTGAGCAGAGAAAGGCTCAGCCCTGACCAGTGTCTCTTGTGGACACCTCGGGACCAGCCTCTGGAGGGAACTTCCAACTTCCAGGGAGCGACTGGGGCAGCCCTGTCCAGGGGGCCAGAGGAGGTGTTTAGGCTGGCACAAGAGCAGCTCCACCACCCCTTGCACATAGCCCTGCCGGGGCTGAGGCCAGCTCCTCCTGCCTGCCAGGCATGAGATGAGCCAGCTTTGTTTGCTGCCTTTCTTTGCTGCTGCTTCGTTCAGAGTGGGCATGGTTCGGGCTGTGACAGTGCTGGGCACCGTGCCCCTTGTGTCCCTGGGCTGGGTCTGGCTGGGGTCCCCAGGCCCTGCCACCAGGGGGCAGGCGTGGCCTGGCTGTCACACACCCGTTGCGCACGCTGCTCCGTGCCAGGCTCCTGCAGTACCGCTCCGGGACCAGCCCAGGACTGGGTGCAGCCTCCCCTGGGGCCTAGGAGCCCGAGTTGCTGTGCCAGGCTTGGGGGCAGCAGGCACAGGGATGGGTTCCAGGATGTGGCATCCCCTCCTTGGCCCCACCGAGGAAACCAGGTGGATCAGGACGACCTGGGAGTGGCAGCTCCCTGTCTCCGTATGGCCTGAGAGGGACAGGGCTCTGCCTTGGTTTTCCTACAGTTATGGCACACAGGGACAGACCTGGCGCGCTTCAGCAGGGCCCCCTTTGCCAGCCTCCCCCACCTTCTGTGTCCTGCTTGGTGACCCAGCAAAGTGCTCTGTTGCTCTGGGTTGGAACCAGGGGGCTTATGTTTCCCAGCAGGGGTGCTTGGTGGGTCGATGAAAGTGCATTTCTGCATCTCCCCTTGTTCCTGGCCCATTATCCCTCTTGCAGCGCATACTGCGCATGAAGGGCGATGCCCAAGGCAAGAGGGGGGCCCTGCTTGCAGTGGGCCCAGCACGGCCTTCTTCCTTCATCAGCCTCCTGCCAGTCTTGGTCCCTCTTTGCTGTGGCAAAGCACTGCCCCAGTGCCAGGAGCTGAGCCAGCCTCAGCTGGTAGGACCTGCAGAACAGCTGTGGAGTGAAGCCAGGAGCATGCCCTGGGGGCACAGGGTGCCCCCCTGCCTGCTCGTGGGGACAGCTGCTGGAAGGGGGTGCCCAAGGCAAGGCCTGAGCCTGGAGCAAGGCTTTTGTGGGGGTGCTGGGGTCACAGCCCCCTCACCCATGGTGGATGGGTCAAAGGCCCCCTTCCTGGGTGAAGGCACTGCTGGTAGGTGCCCAGGGAAAAGAAGCAGGGTGGGGGGCACACGGCCCCCCCACTACTGTCAGACAGACATGGGCAGTGTCGTGTTTGCCTCCACATTGCCATATCAGTCTAAACAGACAGCCACAAACTGGACAAGGGCCTGTCTGAGATGGTGACAGAGCAGCCTGGCTGTAGCAGTGGGGACAGGCTCCCAGCCACAAACTGGACAGGGGTTTGCCAGGGGGCTGTGTCAGTGTGGGAAACTGCAACCCAACCTCTGCGCGTGTGCCCAGACCCGGGGCCTGGAAGACCGAGGGCTCCAGGGACCCCTGCAGGCCCCCTGAGACCCCTCAGAGACAGGGCTGGATGTGCGTGCCACCGCCGGGGGGGGTGTGGGTAAGCAGAATCGTCCCCCGTAAAAGAACAGGAGCCGCTTGGAGGGAACGTTCTCCCATGCGCCGTACTGACAGGAGGCTGCAGATCCGTGGTGGTAGCTGTTGCAACTGACCCTTATCTTCCTTCCTTTCCTTTCTCTCTTTGCTTTGTGAACTTTTTGCCGGGCAAAGAAAGCCACTCGGCACTTGACTCCGTTTTCAGTCTTAATTCTGTTCCTGAGAATACAAGCAAAAATCTCGCTCTGGTCTCTGACTGGCAGGGGACAACTCCTAGGCATGCCCCCCTAGTCCCCACAGCAGGCACTGGAACAGGGCAAGGAGGCACCAGTGCCTGCTCGCACCTCCAAGTTAGGCAACGCAACAAGGCTGTTCATGATTGAATGCTCCTTGGCCCATTGCCTTCGGAGGGACGTGGTGTCCCTGCCTCCCTGGGGATGGACCTCCGGGGGTGAGGAAGGGGAGCAGCCACGAGCCAGGGACAGGGTCAGACCCAGATGTGCATGGTGACAAGGCAGGACCCCCCTGAGCAGAAGGGAACTCCTTTGGGCACCTGTCCCACTGGACTGAGCAGTTGAGCTCCCCCGGGACTAGGAGAGCTGCCTCTCCTCATAGCCTGATCCAGGTTGCCCCAGGGTGCCAGATGGGTGCTGGTGCTGGTCCCAGCAGAGGTGCTGAGGGAAGCAGGGCACTGGAAAGAGGTTTTTGGAGAAGGGCACGGGCAGGAGAAGATGCAGAGCAGTCCCGGGACAGGCAGAGCTGCACTGCATTCATCTGTGCCTCAGTTTCTCTATTGCTAATAGGCAACAGAGTCTTTTCTCTGGATGAGGGGAAGACTGAGGTCTCTCAGCCCCAGAGCAGAGGGAGACCCCTGTCTGGGGGCAAGAGGAGCACCCACAGAGACCCTGTGCCCTTTCCTGGGGAGCAGCAGGGTGAGGACAAGGCTGTAGCCCAGGGCTCCTCCCAGGCCTAGGCCAACTGCAGGGTGATCTCCAGGGCCTCAGCACCACCCAGGCTTCAGCCTCTGCCAGCACCTACAACATGCAGAATTCAGGATCGCTCTTGGACCCGGTTTAAGGTTTGGGATTTTTCTGGCTAGCTTTCAGTATTATTAATATTAAAACTCCCAAGCCTGCTATGCCCTGGCTTTTCAGGAGGCCCTCTGAGCATCACCAACTCCCACACGCTAATCGAGGCGAGGAAACGGGCCAAGGTATTAGTGTGAACAGCTCTCTCCCCAGCGTTTGTTAGTTGCTGCAGTTACCAACCCACTGCGGAGCGCGGTGCTCTGCATGGCCAGCCCCTGGCCTGCTTTGGCAGCTTGCACAGTGGGCAAAGTGCTGCCTTCAGGCAGGAAAACCCCCAGCGCAGGTCGAGGCTGCTGGAGAGCTGGGTGAATTGCAGGGGAGACTGTTCCGGAGCGCTCAATGCAGCGATGCATGGTTGGTCCACTTGCAGGAGCTCAGCTTGGCCCCAGGCCTGGGTGTGGGCTGGGTTGACCCTGCCATCACCCTGCTGAGAAGGCTGCCAGGCCTAGGGCCACCTTGGCCATGCATATGCCAGCCAAGGAGGTCACCAGATACCCTGGATGGGTGGCTGTATTACCCTGGCCACTCTCCCTGCCCAGCCCTGGGACCAGCATGGTGTGAGGAAGGGGAGGTGTGTCCCTCATCCCTCAGCCTCTCCACCCAGATGGTGATCTGACTGAGAGCCCATTCCTGGCTTGGGAGCCACAGGGTCCAGATTTCCCTACTGGGGTGGAAAAAAAGGTGGTTTTAATTGACTTGCCTTCTGCAGCAATGTGGACCTAATTTGCATCCCCAGGAGGTGGAGGGGAAGGCTCTGGTGCTGTTGGAAGAAACCAAAAGCAGATGCGGGCTGGGATCTCATGGCCTGGGACCTGTGGCCGCCCCCAGCATGGTTCTGCCCCTGCCTGGCAGGCAGCTGGATGCCAGGCTGCACAGCAGCCCCTAGTTCTCTGCCATGCTGGGCACTGGGCATGAGCAGTTCATCCTGTCCTGGGCATCTGTCGCCTTCCCAAGCAAGATGGTCCAGCCTTGTGGAAATGCTGGAACAGGAGGATTTGGAGGGTAAAGAAGTGTTTTCCCTGGCACAGAGTCCTCCCTGCCACCAGCAGCGAGCCCTTGATCACCTGCTGGGCAGTGCCGGCAGCCCTGGAGCCATGGCACGCTGGGCTGGCACCGGCTGGCACACAGAGCCGTGGCCAGTGGAGCCAGGCACTCCCAAGCTTGGTGCAGGTAGGGTCCTGGGGATCCGAAGAGTGAGCTGAGCACCCAAGGGCATTTCCCACCTGAGGAGGTTGGAATGTGCTCCGGGCTGGCTCATCTTTCCCGGGGCACATTACACACTTCATGCTCCGAAGGGTCCCCACACCCCTTAGTCCTCTTCCCACAGGGGCTGGTGAGGGGAATTAGGGCGTGTGATTGACAGACAGAGCACGATTGACAAGCAGGGCATGACTGACAGCAGTCACAAGCCACCACTGGATTGGTGTGGTGCTGGGGATTCCACAGTGCTGGTGGGGGATGGTGGTGGATGCAGATGGTGCCTTGTCCAGCTAAAGACACCCCCCGGGGGGATCACCAAGCAGCCCCCACCAACACACCCAGGGTCCCTAGCTGCAAGAGCCTGGCTGCCTGCGAGGGCAGCACAGTGCACAGCGGATCCCAGGCGGTGGGGGAGCCGAGCCCCCCGTGCTGTTCTGTGGGGCACCCCCTGGCCCCTGATCCCGTAGCCCTCAGCAGCTTGGGCCCTTTGCCAGGCATAGGAGTGGGGGTGAGCCACTCGCCACCTCCGCTGGGAGGGAACTTGGATGGGAGACGGCTTCGTGTCAGAAACGTTTTCACAGGAATTTGTCACCACCTACAAACATCTCTTCCCTCCCCACCCCGTTTTTTTTTCCCTTTAATGGCAACCAGACCCGAAGGGTGCATGTGTGCGGGTGCGATGGGGAAATGGAGGCTGATTTTTTTTTTCCTCCAGTTCCCTAGAAAAAATGATTTAGTGTTTGTTCCCCTCCCCCAAAGCCTGGTTTTCGGGGAGAGAAGGCTTCCTGCACCAGGAAAAACACAGCAAGAAAGGGACTGCGTTTCCCTGAGTGCACCCCACTGTGGCACCTGCAGGGCCAGCCCTGTCCTGGGCACCCCACAACATCTGCGAGCTCTGAAAGCTGCTTAGAACCCCCCACCCTCCAGCTCTATCCCTCTCCCCTGCCTGAGTCGGGGTGGGATGCACCCACAGCATCATTAGCACTTGTCTAGCCGCTGCGGTGGTTTGAACCCATTTGAAATGCACTTGAAAAGGGAGGATTTGATGGGAGGAATGTGACGGGTTTTTGTTCTCTGAGCCCCCTGGTTGAAGATGTGCGTAATGAAGAGCTGTGACTTTCACTCAGGTTATTTTGGGATGGACTACTTTTTTTTTCTGAGCTGGTGGAAGACCATCAAAGCGGCACTTTGAAAAATGTCCCAGTGTATAAATAACTCTGCTGAGAGCAGAATAACGCGGGCTCCCGCGCGCGGCGCGCCGAGATGAGGCAGACGGCATCTGCCGCGCGACATTGCATTATAAAAAGGAATTATTCATCCCTTCTTCTAATTAACCGGGTACCTTTTGCCTGTACGGGAGCGATGGCCTGGCACGGGGAGCACTCCTGGCCATGCCAGCAGAGTGGATGCTGCTCCCAGGCCCCCCTGCGTGTCCCTCAGATCCACACACCTCCTGGCAGCAGGTAGGAGCAGGCAGGCGGGCAAGGGAACAGCGAAGTGGGTAAAAGCTGGTATCTGGAAATCCGAATCCCCAGGGGCTCTCTATCAGTGGAAAAGACCTGATCTGCTGCCTTGCCATCCCCCTGCCAAAATCCAGGCAGCAGGGTGGCAAGCCCTCGGCACCCCTCTAGCTCATGAGTTCCTAGGCCGTGTTTTATGGTGGCCGGGCCTTACTTGGGGCCACAAGCGCTGTGTGGGGCATCCTGCAAAGAGCAGCCCGCAGCCGCAGGAGCCACCCAGCTCTGCTCAGGGATGCGCAGCTCAGCCGCACCCCAGGGTGGGTTCTGAGGAGATCCCAGAGGGATGGGAGCAGCAAAGCAGGGCCTGTGCCCCCATCCCCAAGAGGGACGCGTCTGCAGTGGCAGCAGCCAGGCAGGTTCAACACTGCGGCTGTGTCCTGGCAAGGACACAGTGGCTGGGACCTCCCAGGAGGGAGACTAATTTTAGGAGCACTCCGGAGGGGCTATTTTGGACCCTTTGCTCTGTATGAGTCACCTGTTATTTTTCAACCCCACTGGGGCTATTTCCGCGGCAGACATTTCGGCAGGCTGGGACAATGCTGCTGCTGCTGCTTGCCTGGGGGCTTGGAGCCCAAAACCATGCTGGGTGCACTAAACCTCCCAGCAGCTACTATGTGGTGCCAGAGATGCCCAGAGCAGGGTGGACCAGTCTGGACCCTGTCCCACCTCCCTGACACCACCTTAGAGGATTGCATGGTTGGGCTTGGAGCTGCTCTGTCCTCTTCTTCCAGCGCTTCCCAGGAGAGGTGGATGGGGAGAGGCTGGAAATGAAAATGGGGTGGGGTGGTGATGCAGCTGGAAGCTATGGGGAAGGGGACATCTCCATCTGAGGGGGTGCTCGGGGCTGAACATCCCATGGGCCACCCACTCCCCACTGCACTGGGCTCCCCCTTCTCAAAACCAGCCACTTCAGAGCCCGCCAGGCAAAAACCTGTCTGTTTCGGGGTTGTCAGAGCAACGTGATGCACCTTTCAGTTGCCATGGCAACCTCAGCAAGAAGTTTTTAAAATTCAGGCAAGGTAATTTCTCCTCGCCGATGCGATTTTGTTATCGCTCGGCTCGCTGTTCCCCAGGGATGTGGTGTCCTGTCTTGCTCCTCCACCAGCAAGGTGGGATCTTGGAGATAAGAAGCACTGGGGCTGGCTTGGGCTGTGAGGAAGGGGAGTGGATGCCCTTCCTGCACCCCGTTAGCATGCTTGGCTCTGGAGACGTGGGCTGGTACTTAATGAGCATTGCGGGGGCCAGTTATGAATGCCCTGAGCTTGAGGAGAGCGGAGAGACGGGCAGAAGGAGGGGTGAAACAGGGGTGGGTGTCTGGTGAGTAGATGGGGGAGAAGGAGAAATGAAGGCAAGGGTGGACAGTGGACTGGATACCTGGGTGAGTTAGTGGGTGGATGCTTGAGTCAGCAGATGGGTACCTCCAGCTACCAGCCAGAGGATGAACAAAAAGCTATCCTGGGGTAGGTGACAAGCCCTGCATAACCCCTGAGGGTCACACGCTCAACAGCAGGTTGAGCTGCTGTCCCCAAATTTCTCCCTGTGGAGAGTACGGAACTGCTGTTCTCCAGCATCCCTTCATGTCCAGGCCCTCAAGAGACAGTAGGTCCCTCTCGTGTTGCCCCAGACCCTGCAGACCTCTCCCATGTGAGGAGGAGGGAGCTCCTGTAACACCAACAAAGCCTTGGAAGACTTGGGTAATCCATCCCCTCTCTGCCCACCCTGCTCTGGTTTGGAGGAGAAACCCAAGACTAATACTAGGATTTAGATGTTCAGCAAAGCCATGGGGTTGAAGGTCCCTTTCAGGAAGGGGAGGGAGAGCCAGGTACAAACACAGGACTGCCTGTTCTGCCTGCATTGCCCTGCAGGCTATGTGGCTGCTGGAGAGCACGTGGCCCCAAGGAGCCCCCTGGCCCCAGCCCATATGTTGTTTATCATAAAGAACTAACAAGCTTAGTTAGGGATGTGTCTGCAATAAGGTTATCAACTTGTAAGCACTCGGGTCCCCCTGATGAAAACCCAGCAGCTACTGAATGAGCCCCTCACTGGGGAGGGGAATGAATCTGTCCAGGGGCATGCTCGCTCTAGGAGGATTTTATTCTGCCTGCAGCACTGGTGGCTGGAGGAGGGGGTGCAGGACTGGGGGGGGCTGCAGTGATGGGAGGGAGGAAACAGAGGCCTTCCTCCCTGCAGGACAGGCTCTTGCCCCAGCTTTAGGTTTCAGAGTGAACACTTACTGGAAGGGACAGAACAAGATATTCCAAGCCCTTGAGATAGAGATGTCCATAGCAACAGCCAGATTCCTGAGGGATGTCTGTGGACATGTCTTGTGGGGACGTGGCCCCAGGGAGAGGCATGACCAGGAAGAGAGCAGAAGAGGGAGGCAGAGTGCAGGAGCTCCTAGCTATGGAGGCGTTCGTGAAGGCTCCTTTCCAGATCTCTGAGCTTCTCTAGCAAGAATCTGACAGCCCTGAGCAAGGCTCCTCATCCTTGTGGGCTGTTGGCACAGGCTCACCATGCTGTCAGGAGCCGACTGTTCTGTCCCCTCTGCTGCGTGTTCACTCTGGAACCTAATGGTGGAAGCTGAGGGGGCAGTTTTGACAGCCAGGACATCGTCACACTGTGCAAGTGTACACCAGCAGGGACACGTTCTGGGTGGAAGCTGTAAGCAGGGCTGTGGGCAGGGTGTAGGCAGGGCTGTAGGCAAGCCAGCAAGCAAGTCCAAGGCTCAGTACCCCCTGTCATCCCCTTCCTGAAAGGGCTAGCACATTTATTCCTCCATGTAGGCGGCAGCAATTCTCACTCTCTGGCTGCTTTTGCTGATGGAGCCAACCCTGGGTGAGAGTTGCAGCACATGGGACACTTGTCTTCAGCCGTCTTCCCTGGGGACTCAGGCTGTCACTGTCCTCCGTGGGGGCTGCTATCAGCCTGGGGGGACAGGCAGCATCTTGTCACTGGTACCTGCCGCAGCACTTTCCTTAATGACGAACTCTGCTCGTCTGTCCCCTCAATTAACTCTGCTGTGCTGGCTCATTAGGCTGCGCATGCTGAGAAACGCTGCAGCAAAGGGATGCTGCAGTCTCACAGGCGTGCAACACTACCTCGGAAATGCACAGATCTCTGTGTGTGCGTGTGTATGCACGCCCATAGATGCACACAGATGTACATGCTCTTCAGCGCACACACATGCGTTGATACACATGCACATGTACCCAGACACGCACATGCTGCTGACCATGTGTGTCCCAGCAACGCCTCCTCCCCACCAGCCCACACACGCACTCCCTGCCTGAGCCCCAGCTCCTGCTCTTCCTCTCATTGCAGGAGATGAAGGCGATGTAAAGTTTGTCAGGGAAGGTACATGGAGCTGCCATCTCTGGACCAGGGCTTTTCCAGGCTCCATCCCAGCTGAGCCCACCCTGAGCTCAGGAGCTGGGAGTGGGGTGTGTGGGACAGGATGCTTCTTTGGCACTCATGGTCCATCTTGGGCATCTGGTCCGTTCCCCTCCAGTCAGAGGACGTGCGGGCAGAGCAGCCACGTCTCGCACACCAGCGCTGCCCGCAGCTCTCTTGGCCTCGGGCCTGGAGGGCAGCAGGTGACGGAAGCGAGCCCTGCCTGGCAGAGGATGAGAGGCGGCTCGCGGCTGTGGATACCCGACGCCACCTGCCCGGGGTGCGCAGCAGGGCCGGGGTGTCCTTGCTCCCACAGGCACAGCCTTGTTCAGTGCAGGCAAGCGCAGGCAGTGCCCTGCCAGTAACCGCCTGCCTGCCAGGCAGCAGAGGAGACCCATGGTCCCACCAGCCCTCGGGTGAGCTTCCCAGGATGAGCCGTGGCTGGGAATCCCAGAACCTCCCCCTGCAGCTCCCAGCATGCCTCAGTTTACCCTTTGCTTCCCTTCCAGGTGCCTCTGCTGGGGAAGAGAGGTGGACACCTGGAACATGGGGCCACAGGGTCAGGGGGAGGTCTGTCCAGCCAGCCTCACAGCTGGGCCAGACCCTGCTGTTTCCCTCCAGCTGAGCCTCAGGATGCTTTCCTGTGAACAGACATGCCCCGAGCTGCCGTGCTGCCCAGTGGGGCCATCTCCTTCTCCACAGGAGTAAACCCAAGCACTGGGGAATGGGGAAGGCTGAAGAATTTCTAGCCTGACCACCTAGGACTTACTCCGTCCTGCTCCAGCTGCACTTTCCCCTCCATCAGCACCTGCCATGTGTGCCCTGGGGCCACCTCCTCCTCCTGGTGAATCCCTCTCTCCATAAATCATACCCCAGGCTGTCCCACAGGGCTGTGGGCTGACAGCTTGTTTCAGGTGGCCAAGACATCTCCTGGATGGGTTATCCCCAGCCCTCCTTGCCATGGAGTCCACCATGGGGAGGTGGCCAATCCTCTCCGTTCAAGCAGCGCTGCCTGGTGCCTCCTGCATCGGCATTTCCCTGCCTTTAGCAGCAGCAGCCCCATTACCTCCCTGCTCCTCACACCTCCATCTGCATCTGCCCTGACCCACAGCTGCCCTGGGGCTGTGCAGGAAATTTGTTCCTACTGTTTGACTCCCACCTCCCAAACAAGTTTTTAATTTCTTTCGGGGGGGGGAGGTGGGAAGCCAGTTTTGAAGCTTATCACCTGCCTGCAAAGCTGGCCGAGGCTTAAAATTGTAACCCTGGGATCCGAGAAACATGTTTTCTCTTGGTTTGTGGCTCAGGTGAATGCTGCCGGCTCCAGGTGATTCATCCCGATTTCATTTCCCTGCTTGCTTTGACACCACTCGGTGCCTCTCAGCCCCTGACAGCATCTCTGCAAGACGACAAGCCCCCGGGCTGTTTTTCTCCTTCATCCCTTCTGTGGTGGAGCAGAATATTAGGTAAATCACATCCTTCCTCGCTGTGGCTGCCCACCTCCCTCCCACACTCCAACCTGGGGCTGCCTGCCTGCCTCCTGCCTGTCCCCCGCCTTTGATCCCTGCCCTGCGGGGTCATCCCCCACCTGGGATGCCTGGACATCCTGCCTCTGGATGCTGGGCATCCCTGAGCATCTCCTGACCCACGGGGAAACAATGAGGACAGCAGGATCTGAATCTGTCCCCTGCACTGTGTGTCTTGCCATGTCCTGCGTGTGCTCTGCCTCCAAACCCCACTGCCTGCCACACACGCCTTCAAGCACGGGGGTGGGGGGGCAAAGCCCCGACCCCCAGACCAGGCAAAGGGGGTCTGCTGGGGCAGGACCCCCCTCCAAAAGGCACTGGGGAGAACCTGCATCCTCCTCCGGGGTCTTTTCCAGCCCAGGACTGGTGCTAACCATTGGCAGCTCCCTGCCGTCCAGCCTCCCCGGTGGGTTGCATGTTTTCAGCTGACAAGGACAAGGGCTGGGCAGGGGGATATAGGAGCGACAGAGAAGAGAAGAGAAACAAAGAGGAAAAAGGCTCCTTTTTTGTGGGGTTTTGAAAAAAATGGAAATTATCCTACAGAGGAGGGGAGAAGGGACAGGGGCTTTCAAAGGATCTTCTCCACCCTGGAAAGGATGTGGAGAAGACGCCCCAGGCCATGTAGCCTTTGGTGGCTTTGAAGTTCAGGAGACAGCCAGGGAGGGACATGGTGAAGGGCAAGACAGGGAGGCAGCTTCCCAGCAAGGCACTTGCTGCCCTTGGCTTTGACAGGGGTTTGGGTGTCAGCACGGGCTTCCTGGAACGCTCTCACCCCTTGGCTGTAGCCCAGCCTTGGGAAGGGGGCAGCCCCCAGCAGGGAACCAGCAGAGGTGCTGGGAAGAAGTCTGGGATGGAGTAAGTGATGGGGGTCGAAGCCTGCATCCCCTCCTTGCTGTGGTGCTGGTTGCCACGGCGACACAGGAGCATCATTTTCAACAGAATTTTGCTGGGAGAGGGAGAGGCCAGTTGTGTTTCTGGGAGAAGGGAGAAGGGATCTGAGGTCAGCACAACCACAGGGGTCAGGAGGGAGCTCTCCCAGTTTCTCCAGTCTCCATGGAGAAGCCTTCCACCATTATTCCCACGACAGACCCACTCTGAGCTCCAGATTCGTACTTGGATGGATGTCCTTTCTCCAGCCCAGAGGGATGCTGGAGGTACCTGGGCCATGCTGGGACAGTGGCCAGCATCTGTCCTTACTGGGATGAAGGCAGCCACCCCTGGATGCATCCTGGTGAGTGGTCTTGGAGCTCAGTGATCACTGAATCCTGCAGACAGAAATCCTCTCCAACTGCCTGGTGCTATTTTCTCCCCGTGTGCTGATCCAGCTCCTGGACCAACTTCTCTGGGAGAACCCACGTGCATGGAGGTGTCCCAGTTTCTTCCAGCCCTTAAGCCATTCCAGCTCCTGTCCTCTCCAGCTCCTCCTTGCCTGCCAATGCCCACGGCTGTACCACTGACCCATTTACAGGGCACGACAGCTCATCAGGGCCATGCTGCAGAGCTGCTGGCTCCTACCCTTTGCCTGCATTGCCTTCCCAGGCTCTTAAAAGCCCTTGGGAGCCGCAGAAAATTGGGAGGTTATCTTAAAACTATTTTGTTATCTGATTTTTCCTCTCCCACAGACGACATCGAGCATCTCCCTGCACTTGTGGGGACTGGAACGTTACTCTGGGCAGCAGTGAAGGGGAGGCCAGAGGCTCTGCAGTTCAACTGATGCTGCCATTACTCTGAAGATGATGCTTCTCGTGGCCTGGTGGCTTGTGTCCCAGTGTAGTGACCTATGTCAGTCCTTGTGCCACTTCCTGCAAGGTCAGTGCAGCACCACGATGGGACGCAGACCAGCTGTGGGGCAGGCACTGCCATCCATGATGCCAGCCTTCACCCAGAGCAAAGGGAGGGGACACAGACAAGCCCCATGGCCCAGTCACATCCCATGGCACATTCGTGCTGCCTCATGCACATTCCTGAGCCATGGCATCACTTTACACCAGGCCCCCCCCCCCCAGGCACAGGGAGCTGCACAGGATGCCCAGAGCACCCCATAGCAAAGCAGTGGGGGGCTGGGACTAGCCTCACTGGGAGCAGGGGCTGCCAGCCCAGGCCTGGTTTTCATTAGTTCAGCTCCTGCCCATTTCCATAGGAACACTCGAGGTGACACAGATGCAGTCCCACACCATGCCACAGTCCTGTGTGTGGGCACAGGGCATGGGGGATGCTCGGTCCCAGTCGTATGCACCATGATGCTCCCACTGCTGCAGAGCCTGCGGATGTGCTTGTTGTGCCAGGGGGAAGATATGGACAAGGTGGGGCTGCCCCCATCCAAACCTGGGTGATAGTTCCTTTCTCTGGAGCATGGAGAGCCTCAAGGATGGATGACCTTGTCACTAGAAACCAAACTGCAGTTGAGGGTGAGCATTCCCCTCATCCCCTGGCTCGGAAACATGCATGCAGACAGCATGATGGGTCCCCATGGCCAGACATCCCCTGCCCATGGTCCTGGACAGGGCTTGTGTGCCAGCACTGTTGTTCCAAGCCTGTTGGAGTGCAGCTGAGGAGTGAAACACCTCAGTCCTGGAGGCAGAGCTGTCTCCAGAAATTCCCATTTCACGAGACTCAACCTCTCCCCAGCCCTGTGCCTGCCAGCACGTCACACTGCAGACGTTACCAGGGTACTCATCTCACTCATAGAATCATAGAATCATAGAATTGTCAAGGTTGGAAGGGACCTTAAAGATCCATCCTTAAAGATCCTGCCATGGGCAGGGACACCTCCCACTAGAGCAGGTTGCTCAGAGCCCCGTCCAGCCTGGTCTTGAAAACTTCCAAGGATGGGGCTCCCACCACCTCTCTGGGCAACCTGTTCCAGTGTCTCACCACCCTCGTGGGGAAGAAATTCTTCCTAATGTCCAACCTGAATTGACCTCTCTCTAGCTTTAACCCATTCCCTCCAGTCCTATCACTGCCCAAAAGCCTAAAAAGTCCCTCCCCAGCTTTCTTGTAGCCCCCTTCAGATACTGGAAGGCCACAATAAGGTCTCCCCAGAGCCTTCTTTTTTCCAGACTGAACAACCCCCAACTCTCTCAGTCTGTCCCCACAGGAGAGGTGCTCCAGCCCTCTGATCATCCTCGTGGCCCTTCTCTGAACACGCTCCAGCACATCAATATCCCTCCTGTAACAGGGGCTCCAGAACTGGATGCAGCACTCCAGGTGAGGTCTTATGAGAGCGGAGTAGAGGGGGAGAATCACTTCCCTCGACCTGCTGGCCACGCTTCTCTTGATGCAGCCCAGGACACAATTGGCCCTCTGGGCTGCAAGAGCACACTGATGGCTCATGCTGAGCTTCTCATCCACCAGCACTCCCAGGTCCTTTTCTTCAGGGCTGCTCTCAAGCCAGTCACTGCCCAGCCTATATTGGTGCTTGGGATTGCTCCGACCCAGATGGAGGACCTTGCATTTGGCCTCGTTGAATTTCATGAGGCCATGCCCCCTCCCTCTCAAGCTCCTTCTCTGCCTGGAGAGCCCCAGCAGTATCTGCCCCCACCTTTGCAGGCAGCTATCAATTGCCAAGATCCTCAACATCCTCGGCAAGAGCTGCTCTTCAAACGCCTTCACCTCCGGTGCAAGGCTGGGCATCGATCTGGCACCACCTTTCATGGCCTTGACACATCCCTTTCCCAGGAGAGCTATGGCTGGGCTGTCCTCTCCCCTGGAGACTCTGCTCTGTCCTGTGCCCATCTTGCTCCTGGCCCTTCAGCCCCCTGCACCCCAGCAACCCACTGTTGCCTCACCTGCAAAGTGCCGGGCTCAGTCATCCAGAGGCAGCGCCCGTGCATGGGCTGAGGACAGCTCTGCCTGATACCATCTCCAGGTGCAGGGCACATCTGGTCAGCCAAACCCATTCTGCCAGGGGACAATAGGCTCGGTTTGTCCCCATGTCATCGTTGTCACACTTACTGGGTCCCTCTGCTTTTTCTCTCACCTTGCCAGGACCTTTCTCTGCCCATCTGGGGCAGCCCCCTCTGCTGCTGTCAGAGGACCCACTCAGGCACCCTCTCCAGCACAGCCCCCCGTTGGCTTTCCCAGCTCGTCACGACGCGAGGCGGAGGAGATGACATCCCCGCTCCTGCCAAGACAAACACGGCGCCTTCCAAACATGCAGGGCTTGGCAGGCCCGCGCCTCGGCCATCGATCACCAAGCCCACTGTGCTCCAGCCCATGACAGCCCGGCTGGGGAGTGGAGCAGGGCAGAAACAGCGAGGGGTTCAGTGGAGCTCTCGGCAACACCCCCCTTCCAGCACTGCCTTTGGAGGATGGAGCCTTCATTGCCTGCTTGGGACTAGAGGCTTGCCCTGGGCTCCTAGCACCCACCCACTGCTGCCAGGAGGTGCTGGGCAATGTCGGGGGTTAGTCCCTGACCCTGGGGCACACAGAGGATTCCCAGGGTGGGGACAGACTGTCCCCAGGGTGGCTGTGCTGAAGGGTGCCCTGCAGCTGCTGGCTTAGCCCCAAGCGGAAAGTTGGCCAGAGCCACCTCCAGGCTCGTACAATAATAAACCCTGTGCAGGCAAGCATTTGTCACCGGGATGGAGCAGCGAAGGCCCAGATATCCCAAACATCTGTGGGAGGGAGCGTGGGAGGCAGAGGGCAATCGGGGAGGTCCTGGAGGGGCCAGGCAGGGTCTGTCCTCTCCACAGTGTCCTAGAATGGTGACAATAGAGTGTGGCATCACCAGATCAGCCCTTCCAGAGGGCTCAGTTCCGCCTGGAAGGGAAAATCATGCTCCTTCCTCACATCCCTTGCAGCAATTCCTGAGCCAAGATCTGCTCAGGGTTATGTGCCAAGCTGGTGTCTCTGAGAGCTGTAACATGCAGGCAGCTTGTGGGGACTGGGAGGGATGGAGGTTTTTCCCATGGCATTGCCAGGCTGGAAGCACAAGGCTACAACACAGCTGCCTCTGTGCACCGAGGTGTGCCATTCTCAGCTGAGAGAAAAGGAAGCAGCCACCCTGGGGGGAAATCCCATGACTGCTGCTCCCACCTGCCTCCTTTAATGGCCCCCATCTGCAGAGAGGACCTGCAGCTGAAGCTTTCCCAGGGGCTGGGGCACCCCCCAGCATCCCTTCCCACAGCGGGGTGGAAAGAACAGAGTGCTGGGATGGGTCAGGACAGGCCCAGCCATTCACCCCCCACCCCTCTGCCTCCCCACTAGCCCTTGCATCGCCCTGCCCTGCAGCTCCTCTCTCCCCCGACCCTGCATCCCCCTGCCTGCAGCCCCTGTCCTGTATCCCCCAGTCCCCGAGCCTCCTGCCTGCATCCCCCTGCCCTGCCCAGCCCCTAAGCCCAGTTCCTCTTTTCCCAGACCACAGCTGGGGGGTCTCACAGCCCTGCCCTCAGCGTGGGTGCCCAGCACTGGCCTCCATGCCCCCACTGAAGCCCTGCAAGGGTGGGCAGGGTGCCTGGCAAGCTAGCCTGCAGCACTGGCTTGCTCTGCCCGCTCCTGCCCTGCTCCCCACAGTATGGTGCCAGGCTGCAGGCACCCTGGGGACCCGAAGGGCCCCAGCCGGACTGGGGGGGCACTGGCATTCCGTGGGGAGGGTTGTTTCTGTGAGTCAAATCTCCAGGGCACAGTGGGGGGCAGATGCCGGGCTCGGAGCAGGGCAGCAGAGGGTTAAGCAGCGTCTGGCAGGAGGGAAGGGGACCGAGAGGAGGGGGGAGAGCTGGAGGAGTTTGTTTAATAGCTGGAGACAAGCTATGCGGCTGTGCAGGTCCAACGGGCCCTGCAGCCCCCCCTGCCTGGCCCTGCCCGGGCTGCCCCGGGGCTGGGCAGGCGGGACAGGCTGGCTGGCACAGGCCTGGCAACTGGGGAGCAGCAGCAGGGTTATAAAAAGTAGGAATGCTTCTCCCAACAGCAGGACACCATAGGCAATGCCTGCCCAGCCTGGCAGGGGATGGCAGCAGGGAGCTGGCACAGAGGACTCCCAGTACCCAAGGCCCCAGCCTGAGGTGCCAGGGCACGGGGGATGCTTCAGCTCCACAGCATGACCCAAAGGGCTGAGTATGTTCCCTGGTCCCTGCAGGCTCCCTGCTGTGGGTTGCGGTGGCCTGGTCCCCAGGCTAGCACAGAAGGGCCTTGTTCAGGCGTGTCGCCACCACTCAGATGCCAGCATTGCCCAGCTCTCTCCAGCATCATCCCCCTCCCTGGGGACAGCACCTGGCACCCACTGGCATCTGATGCCCAGGCAGGCGAGATGGGGACCCCCGGCCCCAAGGAGGAGGTGTGAGACGGCAGGCGGGCTGGGGACAGATGGCCGGAGCGTGACGCTGGTGCAGGCTGTGCCAAGGCATTCGAGAGCAGGCTAGGGCCTCTGGCACCATCACACAGCAGGGCCAGGGAGTAAAGGGGACAGGGAGAGAAGTGGGGTGAATGGGAGCGGGAGCAGGAATGGGGACAAGTATAGGGATAGGAATGGGAATTAGGACAGGAAAAGGGATAAGAATGGAGACTGGGATGGAATGGGGATAGAGATGGGGATGGTCACAGGGATAGGGATAATGATGGGAACGATGATGAGAACTGGGATAGGGATAGAAATGGGAATGGGGGCAGGGATAGGGATGAGAATGGGGTGGGAATGGAAATCAGGATAGAGATGGGGATGGGGCTGGGACCAAGAATGGAGACAGCGATAAGGATGGGAATTGGGACAGGAACTGGGATGAAAACAGGGATAAGGTGCCAGGTAGGTGGCGAGTGCCCACCCCAGGCCTGCAGGCAGGGGTCGAGGAGGCAAAAACTAGCTGACAGGAGCTGGGAGAGGCAGGCAGCTGCCACCAGCAGCAGCAGCAGCGTGAATGTGGCCACGTGGGCACTTCCCAGCCCTGGTGCTGTGGGACAGCTTAGGGGAAAGGTTTGAGGGTCACCACATGATCAGTGGATGCGGTAACCCACCCCTCAGAGAGGCCTGGAAATGTGAAAAGGCTGGAGGCCAATTAACCTCACTGGTTAATTAGGACAGGAAGCCACAGGCTTAAACTGTAGCAAGGGAGAAGGATGTTATGTGGAAGGCTGATTTATAACGATGGGGACTTGGGAGAGTCAAGCTGTTAATGGCTCAGTTCTGAGTTAATGATACACCAGGCGGGGCCAGGACCCTTTCTATGCCAGCAAGCCAGGGTTCATGGGGACAGGGAGGGAATGATGGGGACCCAGCTGCATGGCCCTGGCTCCTTTGCAGGTCTCTGGGACCCCCTCATCCATCTGGGGGTGGGTCCCAGAAGGGTGACCTGGGGCAGGGCCAGGTACCCCCTCTCGTGCCTGGTGTCACTCTACCACAGGTGAGCGAGCACCCGCAGCCCCCCAGCACCAGGCAGGTACAGGAGGGGACTGTGAGCAGCCTACAGCCGCAGCTGCCCCGGTTTAATTCTCTGCCAAATGTGTGTCACCACCCCCAGAACTGGAACCAGGAGCTGGGAGGCTGTGCTGGAGCACGGTGGCCTGGGGATGCCATGGGCCTGGGGAGACCAAGTGACCTGCAGCCCAGTGTGCTGAGACATCAGCACAGTCTCCTGTGCCCCAAAGCATCGCCCAACTTGCCAGCTGTGAGGAGAGAAAGTGAGACGGGAAATTCAGGACAGCCTTTGTGTTTGGATCTGGCCACAAGATACTGGGGCTCCGAGGTGAAAATAAAACCTCTCCTTAGAAATTCTTTTATCCCAGGAAGCTCCCATGTATCATGTTTCAGGCCATTTATTTGTACTGCTGACTGGGGCCATTGCAGCCACCCTCTCCTGCACACAGAGTGGCCAGTGATGAGAAGCCGGCAACAAACCACTCGTTTTTCAAAGAAAGCGAGAGGAGAAGCATGAGGGCAAAGGACAGAGCCTGCTATTTCCAAGGATCCACCCCTAGGAAAAGAGGTGGCAGCAGGGGGGCAGACCACAGCAGGGCTGGCAGCAGACACCCCATCTCTGCCTCCTCCTCAAGCCCCAGTGGATGCCAGCTGACAAGGTGGCCCTGCCAGCTGGAGACTCTGCCGCACAGAATGTCCCCTCTCCTTGCGGTGTAACTCGGGGGACGGAGGGGCACTGGGACAGAGCAGGGGGTTGTGTTTAGGCGAGGAATTGCTACAGTAGTAACACCTGCTTATGAGTGTCTACTGTGGCTCTTGTGCCAGGACAGGCCTGGCTCCCCTGTGCCCTGCTCCTGCTAGGGACCCTGGCTTAAAGGCAGCGGCAGCACCGTGGGGGGGGGGATAGCCCAGGACCCCCACAAACAGGTCTAAGACCATGGCACCTTCCAGTCCAGCACCCCTTTTTGTGCTTTCTCAGCACCCTTAACGCCTCATTACTCTGCATGGAAGCAAGAGTGGCAGAAGGAGAGGTAGCAGACCTGTGGATGGGACCTCTGAGGCCAAGGGGCAGTGTCTTGCTAGGGTGGGGGGCATGGGGCCCAGCTCTGGCGCTTGCCGGAGGGTTGTACTGGTGGCCGTGGGGGGAGGCGGCTCCTGCCTGTGCAGGCAGCACCGCAGAGGCCCCCAGCCCGGTGGGAGCAGAGCGGGGGAACTAAGGCACCTGCCTGGCATCTGAAGGCCTCCACGGTGCACAGCTCAGCGCAGAAAGGACTAGGGCAGAGTTACGGGGCTCATCTGCATGGCACCTGCCAGTCGCTGCACTGGAGGGAAGCGTGCTGTGGTGCGCTGGGGAGATGGTGCCGGGCAGGGATTGCCCAGGAGCCGGCAGATCCCCGGGGCAGAGGGACGGCGGGGGCCCGGAGCAGGGCAGGGTTCGCCCGTCTCCCCCGGGATGAGGGCCGGGGGTCACCTGGGGAGGGGGCGGGGGGAACCGGGATGGGGGCCGGCAGAAGGAACGAGGTGGGGCCGGGAGAAGGAGCCCCGCTTGCTGCCCAAGGAGTTGCCGTGTGTGGGAGGCGGTTTCTCGCCGGTGCCGGAGCTCTCACAAAGCCGCCGGCTCGCCCGGGCTCGGCTCCCCGCTGCCTCCCACCGCCCCGGGCCGCCCCCCGCCGCCCGCCTCGGCAGACAAAGGAGAGACGGCGCTAATTTATTCACTTCCTTCCCGGGGCCGGCGGGAGGGTGGCGGGCGCCGGAGACCAACCGAGCCGCCCGCAGCCTCTCGCGGCGAGGAACCGCCGGCACGAAGCAACAAAAGGTCGGAGCCAGAGGTGAACGGCGGGGGTGTCAGCGGGGCTCGAACCCGCCGTGCCGGGCGGCGGTGGGCAGGGCTGGATGGGGTGGCGGGCGTGGCTATGCAAACGACACCCCCCGCGGCGCCCCGCGACGAGCGCACGGGCCGCCGCCGCCCGCTGCCCCCGCCCCGCCCGGC
>JANVCC010000038.1:16300220-16317363 GCA_025345505.1 Todiramphus chloris collaris | reverse complement strand
GGGGGGGGGGGGGGGGGGGGGGGGGGGGTTGGGCGGTGTCGGGGGGAAAAAGGCGGTGTTTTTTTTTTTTTTTTTTTTTTTTTTTTTTTTTTCCCCTTTTGTTTTTTTGTTTTTGGCCTGCGCCCAACTGGCCAAGTGGCTATGGCAGGGGGAGCACGCAGGCGGCCCCGCTTTTATCCCAAGGGCTTTGACCCGGGCAGCCGCGGCACCTGTCCCCTGCTCTGGGGGCCAGTGCAGCGGGTGCCGGCGCGGGACGATGCTCCCAGGGGGAGACTGGTGATGGTTGGGGGTGGAAGGCAGAGAGCGGGAGCTGGAGCCATTTCATCTCCCAAGTCCTGGCAAGGCGGCTTCAGTTTCCTCCCACCTGTGAATCGGTTAGATGGGAAAAGAGCTTGGCTGGGGGCCACGGAAACTCTCTTATTACATGTAATTAGCTTAATTACATCATAAATAACCCATCAAGGGGTAGTGGAGTGACGCTCAAACAAATAAGCAATTCTGCTTTCATGGGGCAACCCACCCAGCTCTTTGATCAGCCCCAATAACAACAACTGCTTTAAACACAGGAGAGGATGCGGCCAGCCCCTGTCCCTCTCTTGGCATCGCTCCTCATCTCTCCCCTCCGTCCTGCACCCAAAAAGCTGCAACCCACATTTCGAGCAGCGAAGAAATTGGGGGAGAGCGTGCCCAAAATTTAGGGCATGCTTATAAATGTGTGGGATAAAATGCTACGGGATGGAGCTGGGATTTATCCCTGCTGGGCTGGGCTCCCTTGGGATCAGCGCTGGGCTTCTCCATCGGCATTTGGAGTGAATTCATTTACCCCCATGCAAAGAAAGGGCTCCTGAAACCGCTGCCAGCCGGGGGGAGAGCGGTTATTGAATATAAACACGCTGTGTAATTTACATGCTAATTATGTTGAATGCGCTACAAGCCCATAATTAGAAACTAATTAGGTGAGAGCGCCTGTAATTGGTTTTGGGGGGTGCAGTGCTGGTGCACCTGGGGAGGTGATTGGCTTCATTAACTCTTCGTGCTGGTGCCCTGCTGATGTCGGGGGAGTCAGGAGAATTTGGGGGGCTGGGGTAGGGTAAGCAGCATCTCAGGATGCTTGGTTTATCGGGGACCCCCAAAGTCTCACTCTTGCTTTGGAGATCAGCACTGATCTCCAGCCTGATGGGTGAGTACTGCTCCTGATGGGTGGGCACTGCTCGTCCCTGCCCAACGGGGACGATGGTGACGGCCAGCAAGGGTGCAGGAGTGTGGGCAGCTGCCAGAGCTGTAACTTCAGCCTGAATTTGGCACGACGGGGGAAATTCAACTTTGCAGAGTATGTAATGGGGTGGTGCTGCCCACCGGTGCCATGGGCAGAGCCAAGCATTGCCCCACCACCAAGGGTCTGGCAAGTTCCTGGCTGCCAGCATCGCTTGAGGGCACAGGGTAATTAAATCTCAAGGCCTGAGGCCAATAAATGATTCTGGGGAGGCGAATCTCGGGGAGAGGGGGTCTTTGTGGGATACTGCAAGGGGACAGTCCCCAGGGAGGCCACCCTGGCTTCGATGCCGGATAGCTCCTGGCTCTGGTGATGGGCAATTAAAATGGGATTAGGCTCCTGGCCAGCCAGGGAAGCTCAGCCGGTGCCGGGGTTGGCAGTGGGGACGCAGGAAGGAATACTCTCTTCAGGGCACATCGGCTAACAAACCAGCTTCTCCCCTCTCTGTCCCCAGGGACCCCCCGTGGCTGCTGGGGGCAGCTTTGGGGGCACAGCGGTGATGGGGATTAGGAGGAGAGGGCGTGGGGGCGGCGGTTTGGGAGGTCAGAGGTTGGGGCGGGGTCTCGCCCACATCTCCGTCCCCTTCAGAGAGGGCGTCACGGGGCAGTGGGTTTGTCACTGCCCTGCTTTGGGGGTGCCCCTCTGATCGTTGGGGCGTGGGGCCTGAATGGGGACCCCAGCAGGGGGCTGGGGCCCTTTGTGCTTCTGGCCCTGTCCCCTGCTGAGTTCTGGTGCCGCCCATCCTGATGGATGTGAGATACTTGGGATTGTTGCTAGCGTGGGACCCTCCACCACCAGCGTCCCGGTGCTGCCGTGGAGGTGGAGGGTGAGGACAGGATGTGTCCCTCGGCAAGGTTGGATGTGGTATTCTCAGGCCAGGCAGCGATGGCAGATGTGGGACTGTCCTGGTTTAACTGTCATCCCTGGCTCTACCTGCATCAGGGTTGTCCCTGCCCCAAGTGGGATGGCTGGGGGCATGGATCCGGTATCGACAGCAGATCCCCGACTCTGGGAGTGAGATCTCTGCCTGCGTCACCCCGCTGCTGGAACCACCCTGTCCTTTCCTGGCTCCCAGCTCCAGCCCCCACTGACACCAGCACCACACTGGGGGAAGCTCCAAGACGTTAATCCCATGCCCCCGGGGCACTGCGTGGGGTGCACTCATACGTGCACACACGGAGATGCTATAGGGCACACACGCACGCGCACACACTATAGAGCACATGCACACATACACACTGTAGGGCACACATGCACACGCACACACTATAGAGCGCACACACTGTAGGGCGTACACACACACTACAGGGCACACATGCATGTGCACACACTATAGGGCACGCACACACTATAGGGCACACTATAGGGCACACATGCACGCACACTCTAGAGGGCACGCGCACACACTAGGGCACACATGCTCACACACTATGGGGCACATGCATGTACGCACTATAGGGCGTGTGCATACACTATAGAGTGCACACAGACACACCATAGGGCACACATGTGCGCGCACACATTATAGAGCACGTGCGCACATGCACACTATAGAGCGCGCACAAACACGCACGCACAGTATAGGGCACGCGCGCACACTATAGGGCACATGCATGTACACACACTATAGGGCATATGCACACACTATAGAGACACACTATAGGGCACACGTGTGCGTGCACACACTATAGAGCGTGCATGCACACACGTACACTATAGAGCGTGCACAAACGCACACACACTCTATAGGGTACACACGTGCACACATGCACGCTATAGGGTACACAGCTGCGCATGCGCACATGCTGCAGGGCATACACACGTGCTATAGGGCATTCCCACACATGCACTGCATGGGGCACACATAGACACTGGGTGTGTGTGGAACACGTGCATGCACACCCGTGTCACACTACCCGTGTGCACGCTCACTGCATGGGGCAGCTGCAGGCCGTGGGACAGGCAGGGACCAGGCCCAGCGTGCTCTGGGACAGGCAAAGGCACCGGGGGACAGGCAGGGGACACCACGGGTGGCTGCGATCCAACGCTGGCAACAGGGAGCATCTGGAGCCCAGATGGGACAGGCAGGAGGAGCAGCCCCCCAAACCCCCATCCTTTGCGCCTCTGCCATGGCGGGGGTCACCCCCGTGCCCGCAGCTGGAACCGCCAGCCCCTCCAGGTGCCTGCTGCGCTCCCGGAGGCAGGCAGACCCCCGGGGCAGGAGGAGGTTGGCGTCAGGGCCTGTGACGCTGCCTGCAGCCTGCCCCATTGGGTTGCTGTCCCAGCCTGGCCTTGTTGCTGCGGCTGAGCGGTGCTGAGCAGGCTGCAGGTCCTGTGCTGCAGGCCTGGGGAGCACTGCTGCTGCCTGTGGGACAGAGCACAGAGCCCAGTGACACCAGTGGCACAGATCTGGCCGTGCCCAGGCCCCTCTGTGCACCCTTGGTGTGGGCTCTCGTGGAACGCCCCCTTTCCCCGGCCAGCAGAAGGTGGCTGCTCACTCTGCCCCAGAGGTGCTCCCCCCCCCTGCCAGCCCAGCAACCCCCCTTTGAGATACCAAGTGGAGTGTCCCCAGAGCTGTACAAGGAAGTCACCAGCACCGCTGGGGTGCCAGGGTGCAGGACACAGCCCTGCCACATCCCTCCTGCTCCCCAAAGAGGGCAGCCCCTCACATCCCCAGGGTGCCCAGGCTGGGAAGAGACCTTGGGGAGACCTGTGGGGCTGGGAGGCAGGAGGTCAGGAAGATCTGTAGGCACTTGGCATCCCAGCTGGGAACAGCATCTGGCTGCTGGAGCCCTGCCCAACCCTGCCTGGAAGCCAGCGTGCTCCTTCCCGTGCTCCTTCCTACTCTGGCACCCAGCACCTGTACCCGGCACACCCCTGTGTGGAGGGACAAACTGCAGGGTGGGCATGCTCATGGGGCTGGCATCACATGCGACTGGCATCCAATGGTTGGTGGTCGCATCTGGTGGTGGCATCCAGAGGGAGATGACACCTCCAAAGGGGGTGTCATCTCCAAAGGGGGTGGCATCAGAGGCAGATGGCATCACATAGAGGTAGCATCTCATGGCTGGGTGTGGCTCCCAAGGGGGTGGCATCTGGTACAGATCGTGTCCTGTGGAGACATCTGAAAAGAGTGGCACCTCGAAAGAAGGTGGCACATGTGGAAGATGGCATCCCAGGGGAGTGGCATCTGATGGCTGTTGATGGCATCCAAAGGGGTGGCACTTCCAAAGGGGGTAGCATCTAGGGGCAGATAGTGTCCCATGGTGGTAACATCCTCTGTCTCGCTTGTGCCCTGGCCCCTGCCGCATGGTCCTTGGCACCGGCCCACATCATCTGCAGCACTTCTGCTTTCCATCTGGCTGCCTCATTGCACTTGTGAATATTCATGACCCTCATTATCCTCTTTCACTCGTTGCTCCCACACTCAAGCTAAAAATAACTTCCCAAAGGGGGATGGGGGGTGCGGAGCAGAGAGAGGCTTGTCCCCTCCCCAGGAGCTGGCTCCTTGGGGTCCCAGCTCCCCCATCCAAGGAGCCAGTGGCCTGGCTGGAACACGGGGTCACAGGGCAGGAGTGGGATGATGCCAAAGATTTTGGCAGCTGCGGGCTCTTCACAGGTGTGCCAGTGAGCCCCTTCTTCCTGCCCTATCTCAGTGGGCAGCTCCACTCCGTGCTGTCGGGTGCTGGCTTTCGTGAGCCCAAGTCCTGCTACCCCCTCCCCTGGCCACTCTTGGTTATTCCAACCCATAAGCATCTCTGTCATTGTCCCATGTCCTGCATAGGGGTGGCATCTTTGTGCTGCTCATGGAGTGGGAGGTGGGCACCTCCTCTCACAAGATGTCCTCCAACCGGGACCAAGCTTGGACTCGGGCAGGGATGTGCCCGGGCAAGGCGGGGATCCCTGGGGTTCTGACACCTGCCCCTTTGCCCCACAGAGCTGAAGGTGACAGGCACAGCGCACTTCTTCAACTTCCTCCTCAACACCAGCGACTACCGCATCCTTCTGAAAGACGAGGACCATGACCGCATGTATGTGGGCAGCAAGGACTACGTCCTCTCACTGGACCTGCATGACATCAACCGCGAGCCCCTCATTGTAAGCTGCCGTTGCGGGGCAGGGGGAGAAGGTCGAAGGGGGGCAAATGGGTACCCAGGGGGACATTTTGGATGCTGGGGCAAAAGCTGAGTGGGCATTGCTGGTGCTGGTGGGGAGGAGGTGGGGCCAGGTGGGAGCCCTGGTCTCCCCTAGGCTGGTGTCTCCACAGATCCACTGGCCTGCATCCCAGCAGAGGATTGAGGAGTGCATCCTGTCAGGCAAGAACAGCAATGTGAGTGGCCACCTGAACCCCCTTCTGGTAGTGGTGGCAGGGCTGGCAGCCAGCGCTGGAGTGAGATACGTGTCTTCATGTTCTACTCTGGAAAAGTCAGGTCCCCTGTAGTGCGTCAGTGTCTGAAGCCATGCTGGCATGGAGTGGCATGCCAAGGTGTCCTGCCACCCCTTCTGTCCCAGCCATGCAGGTCCTGAAGAGCTTCATGGGTGAGCAGGAGGCCAAGCTCGCCACACTGCTTCCTCCCACCGACCAGGGCTAAGGCCTCTGACGTGCCAGCTCATGGCCCATGTCTACCCCTGAGCCATACTGTCCCATGCCATATTCTATCCCACAGCCCATGCCAATGCATGATCCATGCCGACCCATGACCCATACCAATCTACAACCCATCCCATGCCCCATAGCAACCCATGCCCCGTGGCCCCATACCGACCCATGACCTGTGCCATCCCATGACCTGTGCCAACCCATGACCCATGCCAACTCATTGCTCTGTGCTATCCCATGTCCCATGTCATCTCATGCCCCATGCCAACCCATGGCTCCATGCTTTCCCAAGACCCATATCAACCCACGTCCTGTGCCACCTTGTGCCCCATTCCAGCCTCCTACTCTCCCACCTCCTTGGTCTGTTTTCTCCCTTCCCCCCGTGCCAGGGGGTTGGACTGCGGTGCCCACCCCAGGGGGGTCCTGACAGGCAGTGGGAAGGATGGTACCCCTGTCCCCTTGCTAGGGTTGACACCCTCTCTTCTGCCTCCCAGGGAGAGTGTGGCAATTTCATCCGCCTGATCCAGCCCTGGAACCGGACCCACCTCTATGTGTGCGGCACTGGCGCCTACAACCCCATCTGCGCCTTCATCAACCGCGGGCGCAAAGCCCAGGTGAGGGGCTGTGGGGATGCAGGGTGCTGAGCCAGCGCCTGACCCAGTGGTGCCAGCACAGCCACTGTGGGACTGTCGCGGTGTGCAGGAGGGGGGCAGGGGTCGCCTTGGCTCTGCCGGCTGGTGTGGGGAGGTTTGGGGGGCACAGGGTTGAGAGGCAGCAGCAGGCTGGGGGTGGCCGTGTCTAACGGTGCTGTGCTGCTGAGTGGGGCCAAGCCGTCTCCACAGACTGAGGACTTCTCTTCATGCTGGAACTGGGCCACCCCGGCTGGATCCCGACACTGGCTTCCATGTGACATGCCCTCCCACCTCACCGGCCAAAGCCACTGCTGGATCTTCACTGGGACAAGGGACATATCCCCCCACAGCTTCCCACCCACCACTGGGCTGCTGAGCCTCTCACCATGGACACAGAGGATGCCCGGGCACCGCGCCAGTGCTGGCACTGCACAGGGATAACCGTGGCAGAGGCTGTGCCAGCACATGCAGTCATGTTGGGGATGTCCCTGGATGGATCTCACCTGTCCCCAAGGACCATGGCGTGCAGCAAGAGGGTGGCACTGAAGCCACATAGCACTGGGCTGGATGCATGGCAGACAGAGGAGAGCTCTCAGGACGACTCTGGGAAGGAGCCAGTCTCTGCAAGTAGCAGTGTGGGCATCCTGGGGGGCCCTGATCCCTGCGAGGTGTCTCTCCCCATTGTGCCGGGGTGCCAGGTCCTGGGCTGAGTCATCTCCCGTGGTTGGAGCAAGCCAGGTGCCACCAGCACAAGCCAAGGGAGGAGCACGACGCTGGACATGGAGGATGGTCATCTGCCCAGTGCCCCCAAGCCTGGCACAGGCACCTGCTCGGGCCACTGCAGATTGGGACTGGATTGGGACCAGATTAGAACCAGACTGGGCAGTGTCAGCATTTGAGTAGGCCCAGGGGTGCTGTGCAGTTGAGGGCAGTGCTGCGTGTGCACTCCAGCAGAGACAGTGGTGGCATGGCAGGGACATGGGGTCCCAGGGACCCTGTGGTGCTGGTAGCTTCCCCCATGCCGTGGCTTGTGCCAGGGCATTGCTTCTCTGAACAGGGCCCTTCCAGCTGGGTGCCAGATGCCACCTTTGCGTCCCTGTGTGAGCCCAACCCAAGAGCAGGATCTGTCCTGGAGAAGCTCCTCTGGAGGACAGCTCAGCTGGGAGCATCTAGGGAAGCCCACCAGCACCTCCCAGGGGGACCATGACTCTGCTGTTCCCCAGGCACCCATCACTCCAGCTCTTGGGGTCCCCCCACCAGCCCCTGCCCCGGGGGGGGTCCTTCCTCCCACCGGCGCTAACTTTCTGCCCTGCTCCTTTTCCCCAGGGGTTTCCGCCGAGCCAGCCGGGAGGCCGGGAAAGCAGATCCAACGACGGCCCCCTCAGCCCGAGACCAGCACAAAGCAAGGTGGGAACCAGTCTGGGAGCCCGCCACAGCCATGCCCACCTCTCCCCTGGGCACTCTGGAGCCACGGGCTCCTCCTTCCCACTGGCATGCTATTGACCCCTGGGCTGGGCTCCCTGTGCCAAGGGCATCCCCGCCGTCTCCTTTCCTCTCGGCACAGCATCTCCCGGCCACTTATCTGGCATCTGCTCTCCTTCTCTCACTAACTCATTCCTCCTGGGCCATGTATGGGCCCCCCACGGGGGACACTGTCAGAGTTGGGGGCTGTCCCCACTGCCACCAGCTTTGCCCGGCTCCGGGCTTGTTGTGTCCCTTGGAATTGGGGCCATGTGTTGGCAGAGCCACAGGGCTCAGAATGGTTGAAGGGAAGATGCCAAGGTGATGTGCAGGGTGTGTTTTGGTAGGGTTTACAAAAACGTCATAGAGCAGCTGCCCTGGCCCGGGCTTCTGCCATCCCAGCAGGCAGGCAGGCTCAGGGAGGTGACGATGTGGGTGTCCCTGGCTTCCAGAGACACCAAGTGTCCAGCCCAACCTGACAGTGTCACCCACTGAGCCTCTTCCTTCTGAACTAACACAGGGCAGTGCATGAGCCAAGGAGGGCGTGAGGTGCTGGCAGCCTGGGTGCCCCCCCCGCCCATTCCTCTGCTCCAGGGGGGGTGGTAGAGGGGCAGAGGATGATGCTCAGCCATGAGCATCTTGCCAGCTATGTGCGTCTCCTGCTGCCAACCTCCCCAGTGCCAGCTGGGGAAGCACTGTTGCCATTTCAGACCCCTTGGATCCCCCTATGTTCCAACTCCCCTGCCTGATCTTGGCCCAGCACCCACAGGGAGAAGCTCCCCAGCATGGACCCCTCTGGCTTGGGCAGGGGGGTCCCTGGAGCCCCTGCTTTCCGGCAGCTTTGATGCGTTCAAAGGTGCGTTAGCCAAATGGCAGTGCCATTGCTCTGACAGCTTGTGGGTTGTCTGGCCTGGAGGATGAGATGGTGCAAGTGGGGCCAGGGATGTGCTGGAGAGCCAGGTTGTCCCTGTGAAGGGTTTGCCCAGCTCAGGAGCAGGGCCAGCACTGGGCAGAGGTGTTTGTGATGGTGGTGGTGACACAGATGGCACGGTGCCGTGTGGCAATGAAGACGGCAGAAGCATGGCACTGCCCATCTCTAGGGGTGCCTCAGGAGGAGCTGGCACAAGCAAACCTTCCTGTGGACGATGCACACAGTGAGCATCCTAACTCCACACCCCTTCCTGGACCTGGGGCCTCTGCCAGGACTATGCTCATCTCTTGATGGAGAGTGGCTGCCACCAAGACAGTCACCCTTGCATTAAAGCCAGGGCACAGGGCTTCATCCCAGCTCCAGGGGTCCATAGGCTGGGGTGAGAAGTGACCTGTCTGGGCCAGCCTGTCCCTGCCTGCCCCTCAGCTGGCAACAGCAGAGAATTTTGCTTGCGTCTCTGGAGGCAGTGTGGGTCTCAGCCTTGGCCGGGGATGAGTGATGTGACTGTACCAGGGATGGCACAGGGAAGGCAGACATGATGCTGAGGAGGCGACTCCTAACAACGTGGGGTAGATCCCCTGGAGCAGGTGCAGCATCTCACCATGATGCCATCCCACCAGCACCCACTGGAAAATGGATCCCGTCAAGAGGAGTGCAGTGGGGCCGAGCTGTGCCAACCTGTGCTGCTGGCCAAACCCTGCCTGCCAAAGCTGCTGGAGCTGCATGAGCTGGAGCTGGCCAAGTGACGATGGGGAGCGTGGCCAGCCAGAGCGAAGAGGAGTCCAGAAAGAGATGTTTGCCCAGAAGCGGACCTGGGGGATGGATGCCCCGTTCCAGCCTCATGGCTCAGCCACGTCTCCAAGTGGTGGAGAACTCAGAGAAGCACCCAGCAACGTTGGAGGAGTAGCCGTGGGGGCTTCAGCATATCAGGAGACCTGCAGACTCCTAGTGTCTCTATCTGCAACCATGCCTGCTTCTGGGCTCCATCCTGGAGGAGGCTGCCTCTCCTGGTGGGTTTCCGAAGGTGCCATGGGGAAGGAGGGGTGAAAGTCTAACCAGCTCTTCCATTTGCTTCCTTCTGCAGGATTATATCTTCTACCTGGAGCCAGACAAGCTGGAGTCAGGCAAGGGGAAGTGCTCCTATGACCCCAAAGTAGACACTGTCTCTGCATTAATAAGTGAGTCCTGTAGCTTCTTGGGGCTGGTGCTGCCTGCACTAGGCAGAGGGAACATGCAGGCAAGATGGGACAACTGTTCCACCATCTTGCATTGCCCAAACATTCCTAAGGAGCTGGGCTCCTGCCCTTGCCACACTCACCTGCTCCAGCTGCAGAGGGCTGGACACCAGGGATGCCCAGTCCTTGGGCACCTGGCCCAGTGGAGGTCCTGGTTACAGACCAGTGCCCACTTTCTGAGCTCTCTGGGATAGCCACAGGCAGTGGCTCTTGGTTGCCTGTTGGGGCTGGGGCTGGATGGAGCTCAGGGCAGCGGGACAGGCAGGTAGATGGGACTAGTTGGGGGGTCCATGGCTGATCTCTTCCCTCTGCAGATGAAGAGCTCTATGCCGGTGTCTACATCGACTTCATGGGCACAGATGCAGCCATCTTCCGCACCATGGGCAAGCAGACAGCTATGAGGACAGACCAGTACAATTCACGCTGGCTTAATGGTGAGTTCAGAGTGCCATTGGCCCAGGTTCCTTGGGGACCCCACTGCTCCAGCCCTAGAGATGAGACCCATTATGCAATACTGCATCCTTCTCCCAGGACAGAGACAGTAGCCAGCATGGACAGGTGGATGGGGGGTGGTGTAGGATGTGCGGATGAATGGACAGATGGGCAGACAGATGATGGATGGATGGATGGATGGTCGGTCAACAGGGGACAGTTGATGGATGGATGGATGGATGGATGGATGGATGGATGGATGGATGGATGGATGGATGGATGGAAATCCAGGCTGAAGAGCAGAGGGATGACTGTGTGGGTAGTGACAGACATGCCGGGAGCTTTGCTGGGTGGCTGGAGCAGCCAGCTGGTGAGAGATGGGGCTGTCTCTGCTGGAGTCCGTGCGTGGGTTTCTGCAGGGCTGAGATGTCAACCATGTCGCCTGCAGTCAGTGACCCTGAGCGCTCATCCTGCCCCTCTCAGAGCACCCCTGGCCTCAGGACGGCAGCTGAGTAAACAGAGCAGAGCAGATGGGATGATCCTGCTGGGCTGGGGAGCCGTCAGGGTGGTAACCCAAAGAAGGGGAGCTGTCAGCACAGGCTGGGCACCGGCTGATGGATGGCAGGGAGAAGCTTCCTGAGAAGCTTCCAGGCTGTGTGGTTCCTCCCTGGGGAAAAGACTGGTTCCCACCACCTGGCTCATAGAACTGCTGGAACTCTCCAACCTGTGGACCTCAGGGATGCTCCAAGCCCCTTCTGGAGCACAGATGACCACCAGAGAGACCCATTTCCTCAGCCCTCTTCTGTAGCTTTGGTCCAGATCCAGCTCTCACCCTGGGAGCACAGGAGCGGGGAGATACTGGAGGAGAGGGGGGGGCTCAGCGTCCTGCTGCAGCATGGGGTAGGGGGTGCCGCTAGGCTGATGGTGCCATGCCATTCCAGACCCAGCCTTTGTCCGAGCCCAGCTCATCCCTGACAGCAGTGAGAGGAACGATGACAAGCTCTACTTCTTCTTCCGAGAGAAGTCGGCCGATGCCCCGCTGAGCCCTGGGGTCTATTCCCGCATTGGGCGCATCTGCCTGGTAAGTGGAGCAGGGGGTGGGCAGGGAGCAGGCAGGGAGTGGGTATTGGGGTGGGCAGGGAGCGGGCAGGGAGAGGGTAGGGGGGTGGGCAGGGAGCGGGCAGGGAGAGGGTAGGGGGGTGGGCAGGGAGCGGGCAGGGAGAGGGCAGAGAGCAGGCAGAGGGGTAGGCAGGGAGCGGGCATGGGGGCAGGCAGGGGGATGGGCAGGGCTGAGCATGGGGGTCCCTCCATTGCAGAACGATGATGGGGGCCACTGCTGCCTCGTGAACAAGTGGAGCACCTTCCTGAAGGCCCGGCTCGTTTGCTCTGTGCCAGGACCCGACGGGATCGAAACACACTTCGATGAGCTCCGTGAGTGGGCGAGGAGGGGGACAGGGACCTTCTCCACCCCTGCAGGCTTGAGAGGCATCCTAGGAAGGGTGGGGGACCCCATTGTTTTTCCTCACCCCTTACTGTCCCATGAGAAGCTATTTTCCCCCCTGCCTGGGCATCCCCGGGTGTGGAGTCCCAGCCCACTTCTCCCTTGGTGACACCCCCATCTTTCTGCCCCAAGAGGATGTCTTCATCCAGCAGACTCAGGACACCAAGAACCCTGTCATCTATGCCGTGTTCTCTGCTTCGGGGTGAGTGCTGACCCTCCCAGTACAAAGCAGTGGAGGGGGGACCCCACCTGGGTGGGTGCCCCAGTGATGCCACGGTGGCAGGCAGTGCCAAGCTGGAGGGTGGCAGCAGGTCCTTCCTCCCAGGTCAGTCTTCAAGGGCTCTGCCGTTTGTGTCTACTCCATGGCCGACATCCGCATGGTCTTCAACGGGCCCTTTGCGCACAAGGAGGGACCCAACTACCAGTGGATGCCCTACACGGGCAAAATGCCCTACCCCCGACCGGGCACTGTAAGTACCCCCCGGGCACACACAGGGTGGTGAGCCAGCACCTACCAGGCAGCCAGCACCCTCAGACCTGTGCCCAGACACCAGATCACCGAGCACTGGTGACATTTGTGCCGTAGTGCCCTGGGGGGACCTTCACCCCATCCATGAAGTCGACCAAGGACTACCCTGACGAAGTGATCAACTTCATGCGTGCGCACCCGCTGATGTACCACGCCGTCTACCCCACCCACCGCCAGCCGCTGGTGGTCCGCACCAACGTCAACTACCGCTTCACCACCGTGGCCGTCGACCAGGTGGACGCGGCAGACGGGCGCTATGAGGTGCTTTTCCTGGGCACAGGTACCCACGCCGCACACCGCGGGGAAAGCAGCATGCTCCAGCGCGGCTCCAGAGGGCATGGGCACCACCAGGGCTGGCCAGAGCACGGTGCCCTCCACCACGCTGGAGTGGGGTGAGGGGCTGAGACCCTCACCTCTGAGATCCCTGCCCCTCCTCCAGGCTCCAGCTTGGTTCTTCCCCTGCCCTTGTCCATACCACAGACCTCACCATCCAGCTTGGTCCTTCCCTTAGCAGAGTGCCCATCCCCCGAGCCAGCATTCCAGCATGATACCTCCCATCCTAGGGCTGCCACCATGCAGCCTGATCCTCCCCCTGACCTGGTGCCCATCCCAGGGGCCCCACCACCCAGGCTTATCCTTTCCCCAGTTCCAGTGTACATCCTACATGCTTCCCATTGCCCATCCTAAGCTCACCGTCATCCAGTCTTGTGCCTCCCCTGCCCAACTGTCCATTTTAGAGACACCAGCATCCAGCCTTGTCCTTCCCCAGTCTCAGTGCCCAGCCTGGGGGCACCGTCATCCAGCCCAGTGCTTCCTCTGCTCTAATACTCATCCCAGAGCCCCTGTGGTCCATCCTGGTCCTTCCACTGGCCTTCCCCAGCTGCTGTCCTCACCCTGCCCTGGATGGTGGCAGTCCATAGCCACAGGCAGTGACCTGAGCCAGTACGCCACACCACAGGCACAGCTGCCTGCTGCGGCATGAGAGAGATGGGGATGGGCTTGGGGGGATCCTTCATCCCCCCCCAGCCACAGCAGGGACCCCCTTCCCAGGAGGGAAGGGTGCAGGTGCCCAGGGATGGCACTGAGTGCCTGGGCACCATGTCTTTCAGATCGGGGCACTGTGCAGAAGGTCATCGTGCTCCCCCGGGATGACATGGAGACAGAGGAGCTCATGCTGGAGGAGATTGAGGTGTTCAAAGTAAGGGCTAGCCTGTCCCCCATCCTGAGTGTCTTTGACCCAACCAACCAGCCCCTTGGGACATCAGCTGGCCTTGGGATACCAGCCATCCCATGGCCAGCTCTGGGGGGACACCAGGCGCTGGTCCTCCTGTCTGCCACCCCCTTGCATCTCCCTCTGCCTGCCCCAGCTGCCTGCAGGGGGATGGGGTGCCCACCCTGGGGGGGGCAGCATCAGACCAGGCAGTAGCCTTCATCTCCTTCACTCCTGTTCCCATCCAGGTGCCGGCACCCATCAAGACAATGACCATCTCCTCCAAGAGGGTGAGTCACGGCACAGGACAGCGAGCCAGGCAGATCCCATCATGGGCCTGGCCATGGCACTGCCCAGTGTCACCACAGCAGAGCAGGAGGAGGTGGCCAGGTGGCCCTGGTGTCTCATCCGGTCCCAGTACCAGGAGGCTGCGGCTCATTTTGGGGTGTCCTTGCAGGCTGGTGACAAGATAGCATCTCACCCTGTCCTTTTTGTCCCCCAACAGCAACAGCTGTATGTGTCCTCGGCCGTAGGCGTGACCCACCTGGCCCTGCACCGCTGCGACGTGTACGGGGAAGCCTGTGCCGACTGCTGCCTGGCACGGGACCCATACTGCGCCTGGGACGGCAGCGCCTGCACCCGCTACTCCGCCTCCTCCAAGAGGTATGCGGGGGATGGCAGAGAGTGGCAGGAAGGGACCCCCTGGGCCCAGGCTACCCTGCTTACCTCCCACCTCCCCGCAGGCGGAGCCGGCGGCAGGACGTGCGGCACGGCAACCCCATTCGGCAGTGCCGGGGCTACAACTCCAACGGTGAGGGATGACTGGGGCACAGCCCCACAGCACGGGGGGCGGCTGGGGGTTGTGTGGAGGGCAGGGGCAGGAGGTGGTGGGCAGTGGGCAGAGGTGCACAGGGGTGGGTGGATGCCTTGATTGTTGTGTGGGTAGAATGCCAACACAGTTGGGTGGGTGGATGGACAGATGACTTGGTAGAAGAACGGCTACACTGGGGAGGAGGATGAACGTGGAAGAATGGCTACACTGGGGAGGAGGAGGATGGATGGATGGATGGATGGATGGATGGATGGATGGATGGATGAATGGATCTGTGGCTACACTAGAGGAGGAGGAGCACACTTGTTGAATGGCTGGGGAGAAGGCAGGCCTGTGGCTAGAGGTGAACAGAAGCTCTCCAAGGGAGAAGTGTTGGTCTGGGTGGGAGGGCAGTGAGGCAGGGGCATAGAGGCATGTGACCAGCTGCCCATGGCCCGCTCCTGCAGCCAACAAGAACACGGTGGAGGCCGTGCAGTATGGGGTGGAGGGCAGTACCGCCTTCCTGGAGTGCCAGCCCCGCTCACCCCAGGCCAGCATCAAGTGGCTGCTGCAGAAGGACAACAGCGACCGTCGGAAAGAGGTAGGGCAGGGTGCTGCATGAGGGGTGCTGGAGGGTGCCAGGTGCCAGCTGGCTGAGCTGTGCCCCCTCTCCTCTTCAGCTGCGGGTGGAGGGCCGGGTTCTGCGGACGGAGCAGGGCTTGCTGCTGCGAGCCCTCCAGCTCTCTGACAGCGGCCTCTACTCCTGCACCGCCACTGAGAACAACTTCAAGCACACAGTGACCAAGGTGCAGCTCCGTGTCCTCAGCAGCCGCGCAGTCCAGGCTGTGCTGGTCCAGGCGGAGACTCCCCCAGGCCTGCCAGGTGCCCCCACTCCCCGCTACCAGGACCTGCTCCAACTCCTCACCCAGCCTGAAATGGGACTTCTGGACCAGTACTGCCAGGGCTACTGGCGGCACATGGCTGCTAGCCCCCCCCAGGCTCTGTCTGGCCTCAAAGCCAAGGAGCAGCAGGACCAGAAGAAGCCTCGGAACCGCCGGAATCACCAGCCAGAGACCTACGAGCATACATGAAACCATCATCAGGGACTTTGCTAGCACAGTGGTCTATTCCCCCCCAATCCCTTTTAATATTAAAAATATCTATAAATAAATATATATATATACATCCACGCACACACACACGCAGACACACGCGCCCACCCCCTCACCCCCCTGGCAATGGTATTTATTTGTAGATTGTACATAGTCACTGGAATGATGTGACCTCCAGCTCCCAGCCCTGAGGAGGAGTGGGAACCCCTGGGCCGCTGCAGCCAGCAACCTGGTGTGGGGGGACAGCCGGGCACCGCAGTCACTGTCCCCTTGGCTGGGGCACAGCACTGCCAGGAGATGGAGGGGCCAGGTCCTGCTGTGGGAGGGAATGATGCCCTGGGGAGGGGCGTAAAGTCCTGCCAGGGGAGGGACAAGGCAGGGGAAGAGGTGACACCAGACCAGGTTTACCCCTGCAGCATGGGCATGGCCCTTGTGACCTTGTGCCTCAGTTTCCCACCTGGTTATTGAGGAGCAAGTGCACCCCTGGGGCTTGGCAGGGGAGGAGACGGGACCCAAGTGTCCAGGCCGTGGTGAGGGCTCAGCTGGTTTCTCTGGGTGGGGAAGGGCAGGAGGGGGGGCTGTGCTGGGGTAAAATCTCTGACAGTTACTGGCGCTCACTGGCACTGGTACCCACAAGTGTGTGGGGCATCCGGCCCGTCGACCACCCCATTGGGGCACCCCAGTGGGTGTGAGGGGTTGTAAATAGTTGTATGTGGGGAGTGCAGGGGCGGACAGGGGGGACCCCCAAATAAACACTGGCTTTGGGACAGCCCCGGGCGCGTGCGTGAGCTCTGTCAGGGTTGGGGAGTGGGCAGCCAGGGGCCGTGCTGCTGCTTGGCCCCCAGCGTGTAATCCCCTTAACGCTGCCCTTGAGCCCCGCCGGGGGTGCGGAGGGCTGGGCTGGGCCAGGTGGGGACCAGTGGGTCCTGGCGAGGCACTGGGAGCACTGGGAAGCTGAGGGCCCTGGGTGCTGCAGGATGGGCACTGGGCGGGATGGGGGATGTGGGGAGGTGGCAGTACTGGGTGGTACTGCCTGGGTGTTAGGGGTACACTGGGGGCATACACTGGGCCAGACAAGTGGCCAGTACTGGAGGCACTGGGGGCACTTGGAGCCAGTACTGGCAGCACTGGGGGAAGTACCGGAGCACAAGGATTTGGTATCGGGAGTCAGTACAGGTGGGAGCCCGGCGTGGAGCAGCGGTGATGGGCTCTGTCGGTGGCACTGCAGGGTGGCAGGGGACAGTACTGGGCTGCACTGGGAGCACTTCGGTCGGTACGTGGGTCAGTGAGGGTGGTGCCGCGCACCTCCGGGCGGTCCCGGGAGACGCTGGTGTGGGGGCTGTGGGGTCGCGGCCTACGCTGGGGGCAGCGCGGGGGGCAGCGCTGGGGGCAGCGCTGGGGGCAGCGCTGGGGGCA
>JANVCC010000038.1:16237900-16299820 GCA_025345505.1 Todiramphus chloris collaris | reverse complement strand
GGGGGGGGGGGGGGGGGGGGGGGGGGGGGGGGGGGTCCGTCACCACGGTTGGTACGGGAGTGCAGGGGTGGTACTGGGGCACTCCTGGGCATTGGGCACTGAAAACAGTGTAGGGCACTTGGCTTGCTTGGGGTGCACTGGGGAGATACAGGGATTTCCCCTTGAGATATTGGGGACTGTTGCTGGAAGGGGCTTGGAGCCCCTGGGGATGTACTCTGCTGAGCCTGAGGTCATCGTGCAGGTGTTGCTGCAAGGGCCTGCGGCCATTCCAGTGGGTTGTGAGACTGGGCTGGCTGGTAACACTGGGAGTGTGCTGGTGGGTGTCTGGGGACAATAAGGAGTGCACCTGGAGGGGCCGGAGGGGCCTGGGGACACTAGCAGAGGGGCCTGGATGGAGACCTTGGGAGAAAGGATGGGGTGACTAAGGCTGGCGTTCGATCGGGGGGAGGGGGGAGGGTGTGACCCTAGGGACACTGGGCACAGGGACCTGGGGATAAAGCGATAGCTTACTGGGGGGGCTGTAGGCACTGATACGGAGTGGAGGGGCTGACCAGTGAGCTGGGGATAATGGAGACATTTCCACACACTGCCCCCAGTGGAGCCCCTCCCAGCTCTGATCACTACCCTGGGTCCACAGCAGAGCTGTGTCACTGTCCCCAGCCCCAGGGAGGGGGCAAAGTGGGGGGCTACCCAGCCTTGGGCCCCCCCCCCCCCCCCCAGCAGAAGCGCTGACGTCGGAAACTGCAGGATTGCTGAGCTCAGCCCACTGCAGATTTAAGGGGGTTTATCTGGGGAGGGTGGCAGAGGGGGGAGGGCTTAAGCCTTGGGTGCTGAGCGCAGCACCCCACCGGGTGGCCCCCAGGGACCTTGGCCCCGTCCTTGGCCCACATTGCGTGGGCGGTGGCGGCAGCAGCGGTGGCAGAGGGGCAGTCGGCAGCTGGTGCACTGGAGACGGCGGGGGGCTGGAGCTCGTTGCCCATCCTGGTGCTGACCTCCAAGGAGCGGGTGAACCGCAGGGCCGCGGGGCCGAGGATGGGTGCCGGGGCCAGCGCTGAGGAGAAGCACTCCCGCGAGCTGGAGAAGAAGCTCAAGGAGGACGCTGAGAAGGATGCCAGGACCGTCAAGCTGCTTCTGCTGGGTATGAGGGGACAATGACACCCTGGGGAAGCTACCCATCCTTTATGCATCTTTCCCTCACAGCTCATCCAATGTTCCTCTGACGCTTCCCAGCACCCCGCAACCCGACCAGCCCACCCCAACAGCCCCTCTTAAACCCAGTCAGCCCTCCCAACATTGCCCTAGCCCCCAGACACAGCCCCTAAACCCAAACAGCCCACCCCAACACCCTACTCTATGTTTCCCTGATTCCCCCAGCACCCCTAAAACCAACCAGCCCACCCCAACAGCAACCTCATTCCCAGGCAGCCTTACACCCAACATCCCCCTTTCAACAGCCCACTCAGTGTTTCCCTGATGCCTCCAGCACTCCTAAAACTGACCAACCTACCCCAACAGCCCACACAGTTTCCCTGACCCCTCTAAACCCAACCAGCCCAGCCCAACATTTTCCTTGCTCCCCCCAGCACCCGTAAAACCGAACAGTCCAACTCAGCCTCTCCACATTTCCCTCTCCCCCTGAAAACCCTAAATCCAGCTAGCCCACCTCAACAGCACCCCCCCCAAAGGGTCTTAAGCACCCCTAAAACAGCTCATGTCAACAGCTTGCTCAACAGCCCTCCCTGCACTCTCCCCACCCCCAGCACCCCAAACCAAATAACCCGTCTCAACAGACCACCCTAAGAGCCCCCAGCTTCCAGGTATCCCCCAAGCCTAACCAGCCCACCCAACATCCCTGCACTCCCAGTCCATCCTTCCCTCCCCGATCAAGACATCTGAAGAGCCTTCATCAACACCAACTACCAGCAGCCCACCCTGGCAGCCCCCTCCCCCAGCCTCCCAGGCACCCCAATGCAACCCACACCACCAACCTCTGTGTCTGTCCATGCAGCCCCCCTAGCTCTGCAGGTCCCTCCTAGCTGCCCTAGTTATGCCCAAGGACTGGGGTGCCCTAGATGTGATGGGGCCATGGGTGCCATCACTGCCCTCCTGGCCTGGCCCAGGTTACCTCCCCCTGCCCTGCCACAGGCTTGGGGCATCAGGTGGTGGGTGGCAGGGTTGCGATGTCACTTTGTCCCCTACCCCTCCCCTGTGTCCTTGAGCACAACCCTGGCTGAGCCACTGCACATCCCATTAGCCACAGCAGCTCAGCCCAACCTGGCACCAGGCTGTAATCCCCCTGCCCTGAGCCATGGACTTGGCATGGCCACCAGTGCCCCCCAGCCATGCCAGGTGCCGGCAGCTCCAGAAGGCCATTAAGGACACTGCCGTGCCCTGTGTTTTCTCCCCACAGGAGCAGGGGAGTCAGGGAAGAGCACCATCGTCAAGCAGATGAAGTAAGTGCCAAAGGGTGCCACTTGGCCATGGCCCACTGTGCCACGTGCCTGCCCCACACCACAGACATGAGGTGCCCCTGTCCCACCTGCCTGCCTCTGCGCCGTGCCACAGCCATGGGCTTTAGCCACCCCTTAGTGCGTGGCTCAGCCCCATGGCACTCAGCTCAGCACCATCCCCCCCCTCCTGGCCAGGATCATCCACCAGGATGGTTACTCTCTGGAGGAATGCCTGGAGTTCATTGCCATCATCTACAGCAACACACTCCAGTCCATGCTGGCTATCGTGCGGGCCATGACCACCCTCAGCATTCAGTATGGGGACTCAGCTCGCCAGGTGAGGAGCACTCCATGCTGGGCAAGGACATCCCCCAACTCCCTGGTCCCACTGAGCCACTTGCCCTTGTAGGATGATGCCCGCAAGCTGCTGCACCTCTCGGACACCATCGAGGAGGGCACCATGCCCAAGGAGATGTCAGACATCATTGGGCGGCTCTGGAAGGACGCAGGCATCCAAGCCTGCTTTGACCGTGCCTCCGAGTACCAGCTCAACGACTCAGCCGGCTAGTATGTGGGGGGGGGGGTGTCTGGGTGGGGGGGGGTGAGCATTGGGGGTGCCAACCCATGTCTCATGCTCACCACGTGCCTGGTCAGTTACCTGTCAGACCTGGAGCGGCTGGTGACCCCTGGCTACGTCCCCACGGAGCAGGACGTGCTGCGCTCCCGCGTCAAGACCACCGGCATCATTGAGACCCAGTTCTCTTTCAAAGACCTCAACTTCAGGTGGGGGCCGAGTCCCTGGCAAGGGCTGGTGCCAGGGGATAGGCAGGGGGTGCAGGGGGTGCTGACTCGTCGTCCTGCCCAGGATGTTTGATGTGGGTGGCCAGCGCTCAGAGCGGAAGAAGTGGATCCACTGTTTTGAGGGGGTGACATGTATCATCTTCATTGCGGCCCTCAGCGCCTACGACATGGTCCTGGTGGAGGATGACGAAGTGGTGAGGAAGGCTCACCACCCCATATTCCCCTTCCACCTCTGCTTTGTCCCCATCATGACATGGGGACATCTGCTTCTCCGCAGAACCGCATGCACGAGAGCCTACACCTCTTCAATAGCATCTGCAACCACCGCTACTTTGCCACCACCTCCATCGTCCTCTTCCTCAACAAAAAGGACGTCTTCCTGGAGAAGATCAAGAAGGCACATCTCAGCATCTGCTTCCCTGATTACGATGGTGAGGATGGCAGCGGCTCTCCCAGCAGGGGCAGGCGGGTGGTGATAGGGTGGTGGTGAAGGGTTGGGTGCCAGCACCCTGCAGCCACCCACCAGGTGTCCTCAGCACGCCATGCAAGCGATGCCGCAAGGGCTCATGTACCAAGCAAGGTTTGCCCACCCGGGGGAGTGCTGGATGATACTGGGCCAGAACCCGTGGTGGGGGTGGACACCAGCCCAGGAGGGGGTCCTGCTCACTGCCGCACCAACAGGTCCCAACACCTACGATGACGCAGGCAACTACATCAAGCTGCAGTTCCTGGAGCTGAACATGCGGCGGGATGTGAAGGAGATCTACTCCCACATGACCTGCGCCACTGATACTGAGAACGTCAAGTTCGTATTTGATGCCGTCACTGACATCATCATCAAGGAGAACCTCAAGGACTGCGGCCTCTTCTGAGCCCCAGCCCCAGCACACTTGCCCCCACAGCCCTGGCCTCCCATCCCCTTGGGCCCCAGCCCCACCACTGCCCCCACCTCACCTCTGCAACCATCTTCACTTGCCCCAAGTCCCTGGAATTTGACCCACTCAGCCCCAGAGCCATCCCTGGGTGGAGAGCATCGCCCCACTCCCCAGCCAGCCCTCCAGACAACCAGTGCTGAGGGGCATCCAGTGCCACTGGGTGCTGGGGGTCCCTGGGGTCTTCAGGTACCGGGGGGCACTGGGTGATCCTGGGCATTGCAGGGTGCTGGATACTCTTGGGAGCTACAGAGTTCTGAGGGTCCCTGGGTACCTCTTGGAGCTGAGGGGTGCTGGGGGTTCCTTGAGGTGCTGCAGGTCCCCGAATTCCCCTTGCAATTGAGCAGTTGGGGGGAAGGGTTTCCTGGGAGCCCCTACATGACCCTGGGTGCTGGGGAGCCTGGAGGTTCTGGGTACCCTTGCAGCTGAGGGGTGGTGGGAGATCCCTTAGGTGCTAGAGGTCCTGGGTACACTTTGGAGTGGGAGGTCCCTTGGTGCCCCTTAGAGCTGGGGGGTGCTGGGGCTCTCTTGGGTGCTGCATGGTGCTGGGTGTCCACAGGTTCCCCCTGGACCTGGGGGTCCCTGTGGGCTGCTGGGTGTAAAGCATGCTAGATCTGCCTCAGAGCCACAGGTCCCTGGGCGCCCCTGGGCACTGGGTGCCTCCAAAGGCTGTGTGGTACTGGGGCTCCCTGGGTTCCAGAGCCTGCTGTGTACCACTATCCTCATGCTGCAGGGCCAAGGGATAGTCATGGACTCCTCCCCCCAGGCAGCCACCCACCCAGGGGTCCTACCTCTGCCCTCACCCCAACAACCAGGGGATACTGCTGAGCCCCGGAGGTGATGCCAGCCCCGTCCGTGTCCTCCTCTCACCCCAGGGACCCTCCCAGCCTTTCTGCAGAGGTGAAGCACCCACCCCCCTCTCGAGGTCATGAGGAGGGTGGCGTCAGTACATAATTTTTTTCTCTCTCTTTTTTTTTCCTTTCTACATTTTATTATTTCAAACGATGTGAACAATTCGGTAAAACATCCCGTGGGAAAAGCGAGGCCGCAGGCACCGGCTGAGGGGACCCCCCCCGGGCTGGGAGGGGGACAGCAGGGGCCACTCTGTACAGCGGGCTCTCCTCACCCAACGCAACAGCTAGCCCTAAAAACTAGGCTTAGAAGGGGGGGGGGGGGGGGGGGGGATACAGGCAGCAGGCAGCACCCCCCTGCCCATCCTCCTGCCCCGCCGCTGCCCGTCCCGTGGGGCGGGGGCCGTGGGGCTGTGAGGTGGAGTGGGGCGCGGACCCCCCCAAGGCACGCGGTTGGGGGGTGGGCTGGCCACGGAGGACGCCGCCACCACGTAGCACTTGACGCTTTTAAATAGTTTGGTAAAAAGGTTTCTTTAAAAAGCAGCCTCGCCCCAGCCGGTGTGGTGTGGTTTTTTGCATGGTTTCAGGGTTTGGTTTGGAGGGTTTCTTTTTTTGGCTTTTTTTTTTTTTTTTCTTTTTTCTTTTCTGGTTTAAAAAGGAATGTCATTGGTCGTGTTTGTGGCCAGGTGAGCATCCCCGAGGGGACCCCCATGTCCCCCCTGTGCCAGCAACACTTGCAATGTAAACAGTGAGAGCACCTGGGCTTGGGAACAAATGAACAGGGGGGGCTGGAGTGGTTCGAGGGTTAAAAACCAAGATTAAAACCTCATTTTCCCCAGGAAGGGCGACGCCAGCGAGGAGGAGGAGGAGAAGGATGGTTGGGGGGGGGCGGGGGGGTGAGCGTACGTGGCAGGGGGGACAGTGACCCTGCCACCATGCTGGCACCCAAAAAGTCTCTTTATGGGGTGGAGGCGGAGGGATGAATCCGAAGAGAAGCAGGAGTGGGGGTGGTTCTGTCCTTCCTTTGCCGGCGCAGCCAGGGGTCCTAGGAGAGAGCAGGAGGTGAGCCGTGGGGTCTGGGGAGGGGGGCAGGGGCATGGCCAGCAGCACCCGTCCCATCCCTGGAGGATGCGCTGAGACCATGCCCTTGAGGGGTCACAACCAGGACCACCACCCACCTGGGCAGGGCCAGCCCTCAGAAGAGCCCGCAGTCCTTCAGGTTGTTTTTAATGATGACGTCAGTGACGGCATCAAAGACAAACTGCACGTTCTTTGTGTCGGTGGCGCAGGTGAAGTGAGTGTAGATCTCCTTGGTGTCCTTCCGCTTGTTCAGGTCCTCAAACTTGCTCTGGATGTAGCCAGCCGCCTCATCATACTTGTTGGCCCCTGGGGAGAAGGAGATGCTAGGCTGCCCTGTGGTCACACGGGGACACGGGCACCCCTTGCTACCAGCACCAAGGGGTTTGGGCTTGGCTTAGTTCACCATGATGCCACAAACACCACCCCAATGCTGAACTGATGCTCACCAGGCACAGCGAGCATCAGGTAAACCCCCCAGGGCTGCTGCCTCTTGTCATACCCATCTTCCACAATCCCCTGGGACACCCAAAAACCACAACACCCCATTTTGCTGCCTGGTCCCTGGGTGGAAGAGAGACACCATCTCATCCCCAGAATCTCCTGCTACGTTGCCAGGGCAAGGCCCTGCCTGCTCCTGCCACGGGGGCATTAAGGGCCCCAGCAGTACCTGTGTACTCAGGGAAGCAGATGGTCAGGGGGCTGTGCACAATTTTCTCCTCAAAGAGGTCCTTCTTGTTGAGGAAGAGGATGATGGACGTGTCCGTGAACCATTTGTTGTTGCAGATGCTGTCGAACAGCTTCATGCTCTCGTGCATCCGGTTCTGGCAGGGGAGATGGCATCCTAAGCCAGGCAGGGACTCCCAGGCAGGCCCCACCCCCACCACTGCCAAACCTGCCATGCCCAGGCAGGGGATGCTGAGGACCCTGCAAATTTTGGGCCACCAGAGAAGGGGTTGCTCTCCCAACTCAACCCCCAAGGAGGGGACAGCTCAAAACATCAGCTCCATCACCCACAACTCACCATCTCCTCATCTTCAGCCAGCACCAGGTCATAGGCACTCAGGGCCACACAGAAAATGATTGCTGTCACCCCCTCAAAGCAGTGGATCCACTTCTTCCGCTCCGAGCGCTGGCCACCCACGTCAAACATCCTGTAGGAGTGAAGCAGTGTGGTAATGGGCAACAGCTCCCGGCCCCACCGCCTTCACCCCTGCCTCAGTTTCCCTGGCTTCCCAGAGCAGGAGCTGTGCTGGGAAAAGGCACCAGGGCAAAGAGAACATGACGCTTCCGGCCCAGTGCAGTGGATCTGCTCTGACACCTGCTGCCCATTGCAGGGACAGGGTGGTGTCAGGGCTCATTTCCCAGCCAGAGCAAATCCCCACTGTCAGCCAGGCAGGATCAGGCCGCCTTGCCCAGGGGGTGTCAGCGTAATGCTCCCTGGGACCAGGATCCAGGAGGAGCTCTCAGAGGTCTGCCCTGGAGCAGGCACTGTGTGGTTTTGCCCAGAAGCCTTGGCCTGAGGAGAGCTGCTGGTGGTCAGCCAAGCAGCTGTGAGCTCAGTGGTGCTGCAGGCAGACTGAGGGCTCAGGGAATGTCCCCAGTGCACCCCTCTGTCTGCAGGCAGCAGAGGATACCCTGCCTCCACAGACAAGAGGCTGGCAGCAGCCCCCCATCCACTGACAACTGCCCAGCCAGCAGGGAGGCTTCCTCACTGCCATGCTCCAGCCCTGGACCATCCTCTCTGCCCTGCTGCCTTCTCCAAAGCACGGCCCTGGCAATGCACAACCAAATGCCTCCATCCTACCCAGGTGGCACACAGGTCCCTGTGAGCCCCCGCACTCTGAGAGGATCCCAGTAGATCTTTGTGCCAGCAGCTCCGTTGCCAAGTGACTAAGTCCCCTGGGATGGGTGCAATGCTAGCTTTTTGCCTCAAAAACTGGAACCCTGACTATTTCCTGTGGCAGGGGGTTGTTCAGTGGAAAGCAACCTCTGGGTGCCAGCAGGCAGCAGTGCCGGTGCTTGAACTCAAGACCCTGGCTCCTGCCCAGCGCCTTTCCCACGGCGGAAGTGGCGTCAGGGAACCCAGAGGATGCTTTCACCTTCCCCTCCCCACCAGAGGCTGGATCCGCCCCCAGGCCAAGCCCTGCAAGGCGTTTTTGGGGCTGCTCCAACTATTTTGGCAGTTTCCGCTCTCTGCGAGGCAGCAGCTCCCGCCATGAGCAAAGCTGGGGGAGGACTCGGTGCACGCAGCGTGCCAGCAGGACCCAGCCTGGGACAGAGAGGAAGTGGGGTTTGCCTTGGAAAAAGCAGAAGGGAAAGGGTTGGACGTACTTGAAGTGCAGGTCCTTGAAGGTGAAGTGGGTCTCTACGATACCAGTGGTCTTCACCCTGGTGCGCAGCACATCCTGCTGGGTGGGGATGTAGTCGGCACGGGCTATCCTCTCCAGGTCATTCAGGTAGCTGAGGAGGGAGCAGAAAGGCACTGGGGAAGCTGGACTGTGGGGCATGACTCTCTGTATCCCTCTGGGCATCACACATCACCCCCAGCATTGCCCATTTGGAGTAGAGAGCTCCAAGCCAGGCAGCACAGCAGACCCCGTCCGCACTCCAGGATCACCCCACGGCCCCTGCCAGACACAGGCAGGGCAGGCAGGATGGGCACCTGTGGGAGCCGCAAGGGAACCAGGCTTGGGGGGCCGGGCAGGGGATGCAGCCAGGGCTGGGGGGCTCCCCCCAGTTTCCTCAGCCATTTGCACTGGGGGAAATGGCAAGAGGAAAGTATTCACTGCTATGGCAACCAGCCGCAGCGCGGCGGAAACAATCGATGGCGCCGTGCCATTTATAGTCAAAAAAACACAAAGGACCGGCGTCCTGGGAGGAAGCGGGAGGCGGGTGGCCAGAGAGATGGGGAGCAGTGTGGCCGGGGGGCTGCTGCCCACCCTGAGCCTCCCAGGGTGGCATTATTTGTCCCGCTGCCTGCCCGGCACTGCCAGAGCCCAGCTCCCAGCAGCAGCAGCGGCTCAGTCCTCAAGCAGCTGCCGGGACTGGCCGAGGGATGCTGTGAGGGATCAAGGCGGGTTTAAATTTCTCCAGCTCTCGTTGCTTTAATTGGGTTATTATAAACAGGCTCCTTTAAGCAAATTAGGCTTGCCTTGATTAAGGCCTTTACAGCCCCATAATCTGGTGAAAGCCAGATTACAGCTCCCGAGGCCCCAGGGATCCCCGGCTCCGACAGCAGTGCGGCCGCTTGCCAGCTCTTGGGAAACTCTGCGCAGCACTGGTGCAAATCCATAGCCGCGGGTGCCTCAGGACCCTGCCGTGGGTGCAAGGGCGGGGAGGCCGGCACGCTGCTGCCGCCACGGAACAGCTCAAAAACAGCCGGAAACACACGCGGCCTCCGGCTGACAAAAAACAGGAAACACCACGGCAGGGACGTGCGCGGCACCAGCAAGCACTCCGACCTTGCGCCCAGCCCCAGACTCCTGGCACCCCAAGGGGAGGAGGAGGAGGCGGCAGCACCTAGGGGCTGCTGCAGAGGGCTGGGGTGCAGGTGGGCTGTGTGCTGGGCATGGCACTGGGATCCTCATGTCCAGGGTGCCCTATGTTGCCAGTACTGCAGGGATAGGGCATCAACTACTGTGCCAGCATCTACACAGGGCTGGAAAAAGACTGGAGCAAGAGCTCGAGGGGGCTCCTGATTAACGCTCGTCCAACCCCCATAATGTGCCAAACACACTTGCAGTGATCCTTGCTTTGCAGATACTTTGTAGGCATATTTGGTCAAACTGTGCGTGCAAGCTGCCAGGCAGTTGCCGGGTCTCCTGCGCCTCCATCCAGCACCCACAGCATGGCACGGCCAGGGAACTGCTGTCACCAGCTGGGGAGTGACGGGGCTGAGCAGGACGTTGGCCAGGGAGGGCGGTGGGTGTCACACAGGAGGAAGCGAAAGCTGCAGGCGCCAAAGGAAAGCACCAGCAGGAGCTTCTCTGGGGTTAGTGCTTGCTGGGACCTGTGCTTCCTGCAACCTCTTCCCCACCCATGACCTCCATGCAGAAGAGGGACCTACCGGTGACAAATGGGTGAGGACCTCTGGGCTGGCACATGGGGAACCAAGCAGCCCCCAGGATGGTGGCGAGTCCCAGGGATGCTCAATGCCCAGTGGAGCCAGTCTTTGTGGGGGTTTCCCAGCACACCACGAGCTCCCCCCACTCCTGCTCTACCAGGAGAGGTCTGGGCAGAGAGTGACAGAGGCCACTGTGCAAGCCGAGTGCAGCCTCGGCTGCGCCGCCCTCTCCAGCAATCATACTTTTGGAAGATTAACTTATTTATTAAATCTCTTCAGGGATAAACCCAAGCAGATGCAGGCAATTTATCTACCTAAACACCAGTTTGCTGGCTAATATGCCAGCATAATGCCAAGTCCTTCCCTATAAATTCATTTTAAAAGAAAAAGAAAAGCCTCTTGGGCATCCTACTCATCCTGTTCAGACATAAAGGTCCCCAGTGCTTTGTCTGGAGCTTTTTCTTGCCTTCATAGTCCATGAAGGGCCACAGGACCGGGCAGAGCCCCCAACCTTGCTGACACAGGGGGAGGCCAAGAGAGAGCATCCCCAGGGAAGGACAGACTACGCAGAGCAGTGGCGGGAGGAGGATGTCCCAGTGCCCCCCTCCAAGGGGATGCAACACCCCATCAGAGGAGGAAACAGCTTTCGAAACATCCGCCATCCCAGTTCTGCTCCGGCTCAGCCCCAGCACTGGGCGAGAAGTGGCAGCACCAGCCCCCAAGCCTGGCGATGGGGAACAGCAGCCCCTGGGGGAATTTTCTGTTGCTCAATAAAAGCAAGGCAGCCCACAGGGCTCAGATCCAACTGAGATGGGGTTGAGGAGCAGGGGTACTCACTAGGCAGCAGAGTCATTCAGCTGGTACTCTCGGGAGCGGTTAAAACAAGCCTGGACCCCGTTGTCAGCCCACAGCCTCCGGATCACGTTGGCCAGGTCCTCCGGCATGATGCCCTGCTCCTCGGCAGTGCAGGAGAGCGCAAAGAGCTGCCGAGCATCATCCTGCGAGGACAAAACATTGGCACGGAGTTAACGAGGCTCGCTCTGCCCCAAAGAATCTGACCCCAGCCCACCGTGTCCCACCTGGACAGCAGAGCAGGAGCTCCAGTGGTGGATGGGAATAAGACCCAGGAGAAGCAGTGGGACCCCTACCCCTGCACCCATCATGGGCTGTGCTGGGACAACCACCCATGGGTTATGCTTCGGGTCCCCCCATCCTCAGCACCAGCAACAGGAGGTCACAGACAGTCAGGGAGCAGCAGGGCTTGTGCAGGGCTTTGGGTGCATCTGCTTTTGCCCCTTAAGAGCCCCCACCCCTGCCAGGCACGACAGGAGCAGGAGGGCACCCACCGCTCTGGAGGTGTCTCCAAAGTCAATCTGCAGGTTCCCCATTGCCTTGATGATGGCCATGATGGACTGGATGGTGTTGCTGTAGACCACAGCTTTGTACTGCCGGCACTCCTCCTCTGAGTAGCCATCCTCGTGAATGATCCTGGAGAAGGGAAGAGACATGGGCAAAGGCAGCCCTTTACAAGGCACCCTGGGGTCCTGCTCCCACACATGCTCTGCAACAGCACCGATGGGGAACTTTCCCCAACCACCACCAGTTTCAGAGCCCTTGGCTGAAGTCTACATGGTGTCAGCCACAGTGACCATGTGGGAATCACTTACTTCATCTGTTTGACAATGGTGCTCTTCCCAGACTCACCAGCACCTGCAAAGAAACAAGGGAGAACAAGCAGTGAGGTGCTGCTTGAAGCTGGGGACTCCCACCCTACTGGCACGCTCCAGCCCAGCGAGGGAGGGCAGACAGTGGGAACCTCGGCCCTTGGAGACGATCTCCTAGCAGATGCCGGGATGGGCACCAGGAACGTCATGGCTAAGAATGGGAGAGAAAAAGGGGAGCCTGGAGGGGACCCTGTAATAGCTCCAGAGAGGAGAAACACCTGCTCCAGGCTAGAAAATGGCATCAATGCATTACCGTTTGCCCTCTGGTCCTGGCATGCTGCAGCTGAGGCAACTGGCAGCCCTGGCTTCAGACAGGCTCAGGAGTGGGTAGTCCCCTGCAATGGGGGACTAAGCCCTACCTATCCCACTCCATCCCAGCTCCAGGCAGAGCCTGAGCTCAGCTACTACATCCCACATCCCACATCCCTATTGTGCTGGGGGACGATGGAGCATCAGCCCAGCCACATGCCCACGGCTGGAGCTGGCAGCAGCCAGGACACAGAGACGCTTGTGCCACCAGGTAGAGCAGGGACCCAGGCATCCAAAGCTGAGCACCCCAGGGAACTCAGGAAGAAGCTTCCACCTCCCTCAGCCAGCTCTCAGTGGGATCAGCTGCCCCCAGGTTGCTTTTTAAATCAGGCACTTTCCAACCTGCCAGTTCCTACACCCCAGCCCAGCCGCAGAGGCAGCTGTGAGCAGGGAAAACCAACAGCTTTGGGGCTGGGTTTGTTTCTCAGCATCCAAACACGGGATGCCAGGGGTTCAGAGGGGACAGGCAGGGCGCCTAAGTCTCCCTCTCTGCCACTGCCTCTCAAGTCTCCCTGTCTGCCACTCTGTGCCCCTTGGGGACACCACCCCTGCACAGGCCATGTGCAGCTTCTGCCTCAGCCCTCTCTCCCTGAACCAGGAAGGAGCCAAGTCACCCTGACTGCAAGAAAAGGGAAGCTCAAAGGGGAAGCTGAAAGGGACGGTGCATGTCCCTTGTCCCCTCTCCAGACAGGGAGTACCACCAAGATGGATGAGCACACCTCACCCAAGCACCCCAGCAGGGTGAGCCCTCTTCGGACAGGGGCCAGCACGGTCCCTGCCTCTGGGTGCAAAACCCAGGGGATCCCCCCAAACCCACTGCTGTGTCCTCTCCCAGCAGGTTCCCCCGCTGCTGCCCTCAGCCATGGAGCTGCCCTTACCGAGGGCCCCAAGCAGGCAGCGGCGGGGCTGCGCCAGCACGGCCACAGGGCGGGAAGAGAGATTACAGAGGAGTTTAAAAAAATAAAAAAAAAAATAATGTGGGTTTGTTGCTCTAGTTTTTTTAAATGGAGATTATGCTAAAATTAACCAAGAAAAACAGTGCCCGTCATGCCAGCTGAGACATGGCAGCAGGGAGCGAATGTCTTCCGCCCGTGCCTCCAGCGTAAGTGCAGCCCTAGGTGATGGACACATCCCACCCCCAGACATCACTGCGGGCACTGCTCAGGGCACAGCCCACCCCCACACCCCCCCGCTTGGGGCCATACTGGGGCTATGCAGACCCTGTATTTACTGCCACAACCATCCCACTCCACAGTTTCCATACCAGACGTGCTATATCTGCCCAGCCCAGAGGTGAGCGCTTGGCACGGCGGGGACACGGCTCGGGCTCCCCCAGCGCCTGCAGGGTGCTGACGCGGCACCCGGCACAGCCCAGCCGCTGTTCGTGGTCAGCACTGGCAACTCCTGCCCCGAGCTGGGAGCAGCGGGGGGAAGGACTCAGTGTATCCCTTCATTTTTTCCATTAAATACCTCTGCTTTCTGACAACACCACCCCGTACCGCTGGGCTTGGCAGCAACTGCATTCACCATGTCCTTCCCCAGCGGGTTCCCAGACAGGGAAACTGAGGCACACAGCAAGGGAGAACCCTACTCACAAGCATCCCTGGGGGGAGGTGCCAGTCAGTCATCCCCCAGCCTCCTGCTCAGCCTGACATTTGCTCCCTGCCCAGGAGGGAACAGTCCCCCGGACAGGGCCTCCTGCCCACTCGCTGCAGGGTGACACGGTCCCCAGCAGCGTCCCAGACCAGCCATTTCCCTGGCAAACGTCCCCCACAGCTCCTGGCTCCTTCCCCACAGCCTGCAGATGGCAGCCGTGCCATTGACCCACCCGCCCCGTTTCCCTTCCAAATCATTGCCTTTGCCTAATGACGAGACCAGGGAGTTGCTGGGGAAGCCGCGTTCCTCACCCGGCCGTGCCACCTCAGTATCTGCAGGGCCCAATGGGTGCCCCCTGCACCCCCAGCACTGGTGACTCCCACCCAGCCAAGCATGGGGGGACCCTTCCCAGCCCCCCCCCCCAGGTGAGCACAGCAGAAGGGATGAGTTTTCAATCCCCAGGAAGGGTTTCCAATCCCCGGAAAAATCCGTCTGCCGCCCATTCAGCCCCAAAACAATCCCCAGGCAGGATGCCAGTGGCCGGCTCCCACCCTCTGCCCAGCTTAGCCCACAGACAGGCAGCACTCGGGGGGGCTGCACATCCTTTGGATCCCCTGTGCTGGCCAGGCTTCAGGGGGGGCAGGAAGAAGCCCCCTGCCATGGGCTGACCCACAGCCAGGCTTTCTCCAGCCCCACCTACTCCCTGCCCACCCTTCCTGCCTGACGGGACCGGGCAGCACTCGTTCCCAGAGTGACAGCAATCAAAAACAGGAGGAAAGCTCTCTCTTGGGCTGATTTTCCCCTTTTTTTTTGTTGTTAAAAATAATCTCCTAAAAATTTAAAATAAGCAAGCAGCTGCCCAGCTCCAAAACACCCTGTTAATCCACTGCTGAAAAATTTATTTAGCCAACATATATTTTGTAGCCTGCAATTTAAGATGCTTTCTGGTCAGCATACATGTAATGCAATACACGCAATATATTCCTGGCCAGCATATATTGAATGTCAAATATTTAAGGAGTTGGTCACAGGTTTTGGGGTCCACTTCACCCTGCATCACCAAGAGGGGATTTTCCATCTTGCCACATGGCACCGCCCTGTGTTACGCCTTCAAATACTCAGGTGTCATGGAAGTGATGCAGAGCTGGAAAATGTCTCTGGAACTCAATCTACCAGCGGGTCAGAGCCATCCCCAGCACCCAAAGCCCCATCCTCAGTTGCTGTGCCGGCAAGTTTTCCTGGCCTCGCAAAGAGCAGCTATTATTTGAGCATGGATTTACTGATGGGTTTTACGGACGGACAAACCCATCAATCCTCTTCCCTGCAGGGCAGACAGACAGCTGGACAGAGGGCCAAGTGTGGAGCCCACCACCCTCAGCACCTGTGGTGTCCCCACCATCAAACAGGACGTTACCCTAAAGACTCAAAAAATAAAGAGATTCCCCTCGACATTTTCCTTCCTACCCAAAATAGACGGAAAATTGCCGTAAGAATAATTGCATTTTTTTTTACAACCCCGCAGCGACACAGGGCATTTTTCCCAGGGGCTTTCCCATTCCAGCACAGGGCTGGCCACTTCCCAGGAAAAGCCCACACATCAACGGCCGTGGGATGCAATGTCCCCGGGCAGGACCCCTAAACATTACGGGGCACCAGGTAGGTGGACTCCCCTGTCCAAGGCAGCCGACAGAGACGCAGAAAAAACAACAACAACAACAACAAAAGAACATACCAAAATAAGCAAAATAGTAATAAATCAGCAGCGGGCAGGATGTTCACAGACCATGGGGGAGGAGGGGGTGGGTTGGGGATAGCTTCCCAGGGGAGCACGGCAAACGCATCCCCAGTACAAACAAGGGCCACCGCTGTTAGTAAGCTGGACAAATCTATCCTTGTGCCGGCCTTTTTCCAGGAATCCTGGAACTTTGCTGCTCTGTTTCTGCCCCTGCCATAGCTGTAACAGTCCCTCTCCACTGGCACCAGCCACCTCCATACCCTCACCCCCCTAGAAAAGGGGCTTCCCGAAGACAATCACCCACCGTGCCTGTCCAGTCACTCCGGGCACAGACACACCACAACGTTCTGCACGTTCCGCTGCCAAACACCCAGAGCGGCTCCGGTGCACCCCACGCCAGAGAGCTGTGCTAGCTGCCATCGTCCCCTCCAGCCCACCCGGGGTGCCAGCAGAACCCTGCTCCCCCCAGCCGGGTGTTCCGCCAGCGGGGATGGAGGATTACTCAGCTCCCCCGGCTCCGGTGATTCAGCCGGCCTCCGGCCCGGAAACCCGCGCTCCGTCTCGGAGCAGGAAACCTGGTGGCCCTGGCTACTGCAGCAGTGCTGGGGCACACCAGGAGCCCAGCCCCTGTACCTGCTAGCACCCACAGCCCTGGGTGGGTCAGCCCAAAGGAGATCCTCTTCTGTAAAGCTATATATATATATAGGTAAAGCAATATATATAAAGCTATAGATATAGGTAAAACATATATATATATATGCTTTTTAAGATATATATAAATCAATTCCTATATTGCTCCATACAGAAAAGCAATATATATCTACAAAAAAAAGCAATATATATAATTTAACTATATAAAATATGTTTCTAATGCATATACGTAAAAAAAAATACATAAAATACATAGATATAAGCCTGCCACCTCTCCCACACACAGCCTAAGTGCTCATCTTGGAGCAGAGGGCAGCTGGGACATCAGCAGGGTCATTGGGGTGACCCATCCCAGGTCCTGGCTGTCAGGCTTCTTCCTCCCACCCTATCCCAACCCACCCTCAGCCTGGCCACCAGCTCCAAGGGGGTGGATGTGGGGTCCCCCTGGCCAGAAACACCACCAGCATCCCCACCAGAGAGAGGGCCAGATCCCCTCCCACCACCCTGGGCTGAGGCAGGAGGAAGGACAAAACCAACACCCCAAGACAGGACAAAGCACAGCACAGTGGGCGGTTTGCACGCAAACTCAGGGCAGCGCCAGGGCAACGCAGCCTCCGAAAGTCACAGCTGGTCCCTCCCTTCCTCTATTTTTATGCAAGCCAAAAAAAAAAAAACAAAAGCAAAAAAAAAAAGCTACCAAGCCCTGCCCCAGCCACCAGCTCGCCCCAGCCACCAGCTCGCCCAGGCAGGATCCTGCGTTATGTACCCAGGGTGACCCAGCCCGGGGAGCGTGAGGGGAGCATCCTCACCCCAGAGTTTGTGCCTCCAGCACTGAAAACCTCTGGGGATCATTGACATGATCAACCCACCAGCGCCTTCCCCCAGCTCAGGCACCTTTGCTGCCTCCAATGCTTCCCAACAAGGCAAGAAATCCTTTTGCATTCCTAATCCATCAAGAGAAGAGAAGGAATCGGGGGCTTTGAATGCAGTGATTGCTTGCCTGCCTCTGATCCTGCACTGCCCCAGAGCAGCCTGGATCCATCAGGGAGGGAGGTGGGCTGGGCAGCACCCAGCTGCCACTGTAGCCCAGCAGAAACATTCTGATGATGCCAAGGAGCCAACAGTGGCACCAGGAGCTCCTGGCAGCGCTGCTTCATGGGGTAGATGCTCCAGGTGGGTTTGGATGCCAGCGGTGGCCTCTCCCAGCATCAAAACCTTGGAAAGGTGTTGGCTGTGAGCAGCAGGGAGGGCAGATTGCTTTGTTTGGGTCTTCTCATCAGAGGCTGGAGCTTCAAACTACCCGGCACACAACCTACTTGCTGGTGATGGCAAGCAGCAGAGAACCTCCTGGCAGCAGCGGGTGCTGCAGGCAGGAGCAGTGCCATGCCCATGGTGCTGGGTGTCACTGGGGGGTCCTGCCACACCGATGGCACATGTCCACCCATCCCTCTCCAGCTTGCCCGCCACGGCAGAGGGAAGGCAGACGCGGGCTCACAGCCACACACAGGCCATGGCACCGAGCCAAGGCCGCTTCACCGGTCAGCCCCCAGACCTCCATGGTGCTGGTGGCTGGCACAGTCCTGCATTCCCACTGCCACCATCACATGCTGATACTGGTGCTCTCTGCTCACACCGCATCCTGCCTGGCTGCACCAGCAGTTCCCAGCCGTATCTGTGGGACGGCAGAAATCACTGGCAAAAAACAGGCAGTGCTTGGAAGAGGCACCTCCTCTTTGTGCCACAGGCTGATCCAGCACAAAGGGTGAAGCTATTTTCCTACTCATTTTTTTTCCTGTCACTAATTTTTCCTCCCTATTTCTGGAGGATGCAGGAGGGATGCAGCCTCCAGGGAGGACCATGGAGCTCTGCCTCTCTGAGTGCACCCAAGAGCTGTGCTGCTCACCAAGAAGTGCCCATCTGGGTGCACGCAAGGCTTCGATTCTCCTCAGACCTTCCTCCAACTAGGGGGAAAAAAAATAAGCTGTAGGAAGGGTGGGCAGTGGGGACACTAAGAACATCCCCCACAGCACTTGGTTCCCACCTTGAAGGGTCCTGGCAGAGGGGGGATGCTGCAAGCAGCCCCTGGGGAGGCAACACTAGCCCCACCTCCCCAGCCGTTTCCTGCTGGCCTGGGAGGATTTTCCAGCCGTGGCTCAGCTAGGAAATGGGCAGTAGTGACCCAAGGCTCCAGAGCTATTTGCACCTGAACAGCTGTGAGGGCAAAAAAATAACATTAAAAAAAAAAAATTAAAAATTTTAAAAAATAACCATTTCACTCTATTTCTGGCTTTAGAAACCTGCTGAGATCAGAAATGCCATTCGTAAACACCAGCCCCAGCAGAAGGGAGCATAGACAAATTCCTCCTCCTGCATCCTCTTCAGAACGGAGCGGGCCATAGGCAAAGGACACCGGCTGGTCGGCCCACATCTCAGTCCTCGCCGAGCAGCAAGCTCCCGGCCACCTCTTGATGATGCTCAGCACCAGCCGGCCTGGCTCCCCTGACCTGGTCACCCAGAGCTGATGCCCTGACGGCATCAGAATGACACTGCCCATGCTGGCCAGTCCCTGGAGCCATGTGGAAAGGGGGTGCCAATCCCCGAGCCAGCTGCACCCTCCAGCACCGTTATTTTGCCGCAGGCAGCAGTACAAGAGGAGCTGAGCTGGCAGCAAGGGCCGGTGCGGGAGCAGCTCACGGCATAGCGGGACCACGTTTCCTCACCAGCCAGCAAACCCCGTGGGGTTTCGCTCCGCTGACACCATCGCCTCCCCGGAAGCGAGCGGGTCAGCAAGCTTGCACAACCGGCGAGCCCCCACCGGGGCACAGACCCCCAGCCCGGCATCCCCCGGGATGGGTCCTGCCATCAGCACAGCTCACGCCAAAGCGAAAAATAAAAGCAAAATAACCCCCCAAACCCCAAAGCTCTCTGTTAAGCGAGCATTTTGAGGCGTTAATTACGTATTTCTCAAGGCAGGCAGGGGTTGAGCAAATAAAGGGCTGCCGGATTTCGGCGTGACTTCCTGCTGCCGGCAGCTTCCTCTGCCGACGCGCCGAAAGACATTTTCTGCCAGCGCTCCCCGGGCAGCAGCCGGAGATTTCTCTGCCCATCCTGGGTCCCATCACACCACGGTGCCGTGGGAGCCCCGCACGCTCACACCTCACACCTGGAGAGAGGCTCTCCATGGGAATTTCAGAAAGGGAATAAAAACCCCAACTGGGAGTTATTAAAAAAATAATAATAAATTAAAATAAATGAGCGGCTGCCTTGCCAGCGGGCACAGGGCAGGGCTGTGAACGCCCACAGGAGCATCACCGGGGCTCTTTGAAGAGTGCGAGCGGCCCATTATCGGCATGAAAATCGGGTATCCGTGGGGCAGAGCAGGCCCTGCCCGCTGCGGGCAGCATGTGGGGCAGAGCCTGCTGCCCAAGCCCCTTGTCTCCCCATGGCAAGAGGAGGATGAAGGGAAGATGGAGAGGTTCAAGTCCATCCTGGCACCCTACAGCCTCTGCCCAAACCAGCCTGGGGCCAGGGCAAGGGGATCTAATGAAGGAGCCCCCCAGCACGGCTGGGTAGCTGGGGGTGCCAGGCAGGCAGGACAAGGTGCCCAGGCTAGCAGGGCCTTTGCTGGGGGGGACGCAGCTGCCACAGGGGGTGGGATGCCCTGGCCTGTGCCCCAAAGAGACGTGCCCAGGCTTGACACTGACAAGGCTGGGGGGAACAGCGGCACAGTTGGGTGGGGCTGGCACCCCACTTCTGGGGGGAACCCCACAGCCCAAGCTGGGGCCTGCACCCTGCTCCAGAGGGACGCCCCAGGTTCGCTGTAGAGCCAGCAGCACCTCACTCCCAGGGGGGGATAAACAAAGCCCACAGGGGGCCTGGCACCCCACTGCCGGGGGGATGCACAAGGTCGGCGTGGGGCTGGCACCTCACCGCAGAAGGGATTCCCCGAGGCTTGCTGCGGGGTCAGGGCGCCAGGCCTGGGGGAACCCGGAAGCCAGGGGTGGGGCAGGCCCCCCTGCTGGGGGGAGCCCTGGGGCTCGAGACGGGGCCGACACCCCCGACGGGGGGCGGGGGGGTGGGAAGTGGGTACCCCGAAGCCTGGACGGGGCCCAGCATCCCCCTCCTGGGGGATGCCCAGGGCGGGGCCGGCTCCCCCTCGCGCCGCTCCGGGGCCGCCCGGTTCCGACAGGGCCGGGCGGGGCGGGGGAGCGCTGGGAGGTGTCCCGGGGGATGCGGAGGGGTGTCCTGGGGGTCTCACCCAGCAGCAGCAGCTTCACCTCCCGCGCCGCCTTCTCGCCATCCTCCCGCAGGTTCTTGTCGATCATGCGGGAGCGCTCGGCGGCCGCCTTGTCCTCGGCGCTCACGGTGCAGCCCATGGCGGCGGCGGCGGCGGCGGCTGCCTGCGCGCGCCCGCGGCTCGGCCCTGCCCGCGTCGCCCCGCCCCGCCCTGCCCCGCCCCTGCGCGCGGACGAGGGGCGGGGCCGGAGGATGGGCGGGGGCGGGGAGCAAGGGGCGGGGAAGGGGGCGGAGACGGCCGGGTCGGGGGCGGGGCCTGGCTGCCGGGGCGGGGCTTGGCGGGCAGAGGGGCGGGGCCTGGGGGCTGAGGGGCGGGGCCTCATCCCTGCCTGGCCGGACGGGCCCCCAGGCGGCAGCGGCGGGCAGCGGCGGGCGGTGGGCAGCGGGGTGAGCCCCGGGACGGGTGGGCAGAGGGGCACAGTGTGAGTCCCGGGATAGGGGGACACCGGAACACGGTGCGAGCCCCGGGACAGGGGGGGACCGGGACACGGTGTGATCCCCGGGAGAGGCGGGTATAGGGCCGTGGTGTGCCCCGGGGTAGGCTGACACCGGCCGCAGCGTGCCTCAGGACAGGAGGGCCCCGGGCCGTAGCGTGAACCTCGGGACAGACACGGGGAAGTAGATGGAGATTGGGCACTGGGTTTTAGGATGGGGTCCTTTGAGCGCAGAGAGGTGGGTGCAGCCCTGGGGCCAGCGGGGTGCTGCGTCTCAGGCCACCTTCTGTGGGGCACTGTCACAGAGTGGTGGCTCAGACCCTGGGGACCTGCTTGTCCCCCACTATTGACCCTGGGGCTCAGCGCTCAGGGACCCACACATGCCACGTTGCCGGAGGAAGGAGCTCCTCCAGGAGTTCCTGCAACAAGGGATGAGGCAGGATGAGGCCAGTCAGGATGAGGCACCCGGCAGCTCTCGCCCAGGGCGGACACTTCCCTCCACAGCTCCCAGGGGAGCTGCCTTGGGAATTGGACCCCCCATGCGGCGTGAGGAGGGTGCCCGGCTGTGCCAGCTGCCCCGTGGGGCTGGCCTGTGACCAGGAAGCTTCCCCAGCTCCACGTCAGCCCCACGGCAGAGCCTTCCCCACTGCCTGGGCCCCCCTCATCCCTAAACTGGCACCCACAGAGTGGGGTGGGGGGAAGCGAGGGATGCTCTCTCTAGTTTAGGAGCCGTGGTACCAGGGGAAGAGGAGCAGCAGCCTCCCACCCACCTCAGCCGTGGGGGCTGTGGGGCAGCGCCCGTGGGCCCGGTGTGGAGGGAAGCAGGGCTGTTCCCGTGGGAGCGGGCCGAGGCGATAATTAGGCTTCGCTAACGAGCTGGCGCTGTGCCCAGGCCTGGGGCCTGCTGGAGGAAAGCCCCGTGCCCGCGGGCTGGAGGGAGAGAGGGGGGCCCGGGCCGGGAGGGAGCAGGGCGGGGCTCACCTCCGCTCCACGCCTTGCCATGAGAGGGGGCTGGGGGGCTCGGGACTGCTCCCCGGGGGTGCTGGGAGGGGCACCAGGGGCACTGGGCACGGGATGCCCCCAGCCCCATGTCCCCAGGCGTCTCGCTCCGCGGGGGTGCCGCTCCCCGGGGGTGCCGCTTCCCGGTCCGCCCGCTTGCGCCCTCTCCCAGCGGGCCGGACCCACGCGTGGCAGCGCAGCGCCCCCTGGCGGCCGCGGAGCCCCCCCCGCCCCCCCTCCCGGTGTCCCCGCCGCTTCCGCGGCCCCGTGCCTGTGTCCCTGTGTGTGTCTTTGTGGGGATGTCCGTCTGCCCGTGCCGTCCCCGTGTACGTCCGTGCATCCGTGTGCACACATCTGTATGTCCGTGCCGTCCCCGTGTGTGTCTATGCGTGGGCACACTGACCCTGTGCACGTGTGTCCGTGTGTCCATGCTGTCCCCATGTACCCCTGTCCGTGTGTCCATACTGTCCCCATGTATGCCTGTCCGTGTGTCCATACTGTCCCCATGTACGCATGTGCACCCCTGTGCCTGTGTCCATATGTGCGTGCTGTCCTGCCGTGCATGCGTGTGCACTGACCCCATGGATCTGTGTCCATATGTCCGTGCTGTCCTTGTGCACATCCGTGCACCCATGTGCATGCATGTCTCTATCTCTGTGCTGTCCTGATGTATGTCCATGCATCCACACACACAAATGTCCGTGTGTCTGTGCCGTCCTGAGACATTGCATGCTGGGTTCTAGCCTTCGTGCCAGCTCTTTGCCCACCCCAGTGATGCCTGAGACCTGGGCATGTTCACATCTTTATTGTCACTGCCGGAGGCGTCACCGGACTCCTTGCCAGTGCAGCCATCACCCCATGGATCATTTAAAAGTGTCACCCCCTGTCAGGCTGGGGATGGGAATGCCAGGGCCATGTTGCAGTAGTGGCCCTCTCTGGCACTGGGTCACGGCCCCCTCTCCACCCAGCATAGATATGTACAGTATACAGAACTACCCCGAGCAACACAACATTAAAAAAGACCTACTCTTATATACAGTATTTATAAAAAGCATCCCAGGCTCCACCACCCCAGTAAAAAAATACATCTCTGATGTACTTCGTCACAGGACAACCCCCACCCCGCCCCATGCTACCCACTCTGCCAGGCTGCCCCCCACACACACACTAGGAAGGGAGGTGGGGGGGGTGGGAGAGCCACCCCCCAGGTTTGGCATGGCATGGGACATCCCAGCGGGATGGATGGATGGATGGGAGAGGGCGGTGGGGGTGTGGGTGCTGGCCCTGGGTGCAAGGTGAGCAGGGCCAACTTGAATTGCAGGGATGCCCACCACCCTGGCATCTGGGTACACAGACAGGAGAGTCACTGTGGAGCCCTGAGTTGGCCCCCAGCCCCTTGCACCCCTCACCTGTGCCCCTGGGAGGGCCCATGCCTCAGGTAGCCAAGCCACAGCATGGGCAGGGTGCCAGCAGGCACCAAGCCCCCGATGGATGTGCCACCTCCCCCCAGTGGGGCCTGGTGGTCCCTGGCTTCTTGTTCATGGGCACTGGGAGCCAACTGTTCCCATGGCAGGCTCAAGAGCAGCAGGCAGGGTAGCACCAGCTGCAGTGGCAGGACCACACGCCCCTAGGGTCAAGCTGCCCCCATGATGCGAGGGCAGTGGGGTGGCATCTTTCCGGGGTCTAAGGGATCACAGGGGACACTGCCATGAGTCCAACCACCCTGCTGGACTCCATCCCCTCCATGGACACTGTTCATCAGGGCTCTGCATGCTGTCTGGGAGGGGGGCAGGAAAGTGCCCCAGTCCTCAGCCCCCTTGGGAGGCAGTGCCCCGCACCCCTGGCAGTGCCTGCTGCCGGTGGCTTTGGGTGCACAGACACGAGCTCCACCTGACAGCCAGCTCCCGGTGAGGTAGGGCAGTATTATTCTCCCCATTTTGCAGATGAGGAAACCGAAGCGTGGAGCAGGGAGGGTACCTGCTGGAGCAGGGTGGGGGGTACGGTGGCTGCCCCGGGCTCGCTGCCCCATCCTGGGCACATCCCACACCTGCCATGGCTCATGCCCCCTCAACGGATGATGGGCAGCAACAGCAGAAGGTCCCCAGGGAAGCCCAGGAGGGCCGTGGCACGGGGTCTGAATGCGGGGCCAGCTCTCCCTGGGACACTGGCAGGTTGGGGGAGGTTGGCATGGGCAGCCGGTGCTGGCTAGTGGCTGCCACCACTCTTCCCTCCACCTGTGGCCCAGTCAATGATGATGAAGCTCAAGCTCATGATCATGAAGAGCACCCCGAGGAGGGCGAAGCAGGCAGCCTGTGGGGACAGGGAAGTGGGTCAGGGACAGCAAGGGTGATGGGGTCCCCATCTTGTCCCCGGGAACCCCATCCTTGTCCTGTCCTCCATGCTTACCAAGATTTTGGGGGTGGAGCGCAGAGGCTCCTTGTCCTTGGGCATGATGCGGATGTAGAAGATGGCGGGGAAGATGAAAATGAGGCAGGGAGCAGAGGTGGCACCTGGAGGAGACATGGACAGAGGGGGCCGGGGGCCCCACCCCACAGCTCAGCCGTGCCAGCCCCACTGCTGGGCCAGGTCCTACCCCCCCCCCCCCCCCCCGCCACTGCCACCCAAAGCCCTGGCAAAGCTTTCCAGGAACCCGGGGACACTGTGTCCTGGCACCATTCCCATGTCCCCCCGTGCAGCCAGAGCCTTGGCACCAAGCCAGATGCTGAGCCAGGGGAGCCCAGCTTAGAGGATCCAGGGAAATACCCAGGGGAAGAGCAAATGCCAGCCAGCAGCATAGCAAGTGGCCGTCAACCTTTGCAGGAACCAGCCTGCTGGGACAGGGATGGGGGCTGGGGATCCCCCCAACATCACTTAATCCCAGCATGGTGAGAAGGGGAAACTGAGGCACGGAGGGGTCAAGCAAAGCTCCGCACCAAGGGGCAGGGGACAGGAGCAGGGCACTGCCACACACCGATCATGCCAAAGATGCCAAGGATGGAGGGGGCAAAGATGACCAAGAGGTTGATGAAGGTCAGCAAGACCACGGCGATGGTGATGTGGCGGATCCAGCTGAAGTCCTTCCCTTGGAACAGCATCTGCTGGATGGCCCGGCGCACCTGGGGACAGGGTGTCACACTCCATCCTTAGACCCAAGGCCCATCCCACCTCCTGTCCCCGCAGTCCTGCCAGTCCCCATAACCCCTTCCCTGCCCCAGCCCTGTTCCCATGGCACCACTGGTCCCTGTCACCCCTTCCCAGTCGTGTTCCCCATGACTCTGCCAGTCTCCATCACCCCTTCCCCTGATGACCCGCTTCTCCCTGTGACCCATTCCCCTGCCTCAGCTCTGTCCCTGTGGCCCCACTGGTCTCCATCACCACTGCCCCTGCCCTAACCCTGTCCCTGACACCCCCTCAATCCCATTCTCCAATTCCTGTAGCCCACCAATCCCTGCCACCCTGTTCCTGGGCCTCATCCCCATTGTTGCCTCAGTTTCCCCTCTCCAGGCCTGGTGCCTAGGTCCTGTTTCATCTGGGGGATGCTACTTGGCATCCCCGTGCAACCACTCACTGGAAAGAGGACGATGGGAACAGTCAGGGTGACAGCTGTCAGCACGGCCACCCGCACGCACAGGATGAGCACGTCAAAGGGGTCCACCTTGTTGTATGTGTGCAGCAGCTCCGACTCCACCCGGCCTGTGGGCACCAGTGGGAAGCCACTGGGTAAGCCCTGGCATTGCCACCCTCCTGGTGCTGGCATGCCATCAGGGCCCCCAACCTCCTCCCCCAGGGCTCACCGTAGAATGTGAGGTAGCCAAAGAGAGCAGCCAAGAAGTACATGAGATACATGACCATGATGGAGATGTTGGAGATGCACTGCATCTTCTTCTTGGAGGGGCTGCAGAAGACAGTGGGCACAGCACAGTCCCTGTGACCCTGTTCCAGCCTCTGGCATCCAGCAGCACCAAACACCCATCCAGCAAGGAGGGGTTGTGCCAGAGCACCCTGGGGTGCAGAGGGGCTTGTGTTCCCCTTTCTGGGCTGCATAGTGGGTTAGATCACCCACGACCAACCACCATCAATTCTGTGTCATAACACCTACCTTTAAGGGGTCATATCACCCACCACCCAGGTTGTATCCACCAACCAGCCACCCACCCAACCACCTCAGGTTATATCCCCCACCTCCTGGGACTGATACCATCCATCCCAGGTCCTATCATCCACCACCCACCTCCCCCCAGTGCTGTGGTGCAGGTGCCCCACCCAGATGGCACTGCCTTTAGGTGATCACTGGATGAAGCCCACCCCTCCCTGTGGGTGCCTCCACCCAGGACTCACTCCTTCAGCTCTGTGTAGATGGGCAGGACCTCGGGGTGGCAGACGAAGGCGAAGGCCATGATGGGGATAGTGTATGCTGTCTGCGTGAGAGGAGGGCACCTGAGCACTGGGAACCAAGCCAGTGGGTGCTGCCAGTGCCAGACCCCTCACATTCATGGGGTGCATGGGGTAGGGGCTCCCCCAGAGCCCCAGGAATGCATTCCACATCCCTACCTGGGAGTTCAGGGTGAAGAAGCTGGGGATGCATGTGTCCTGGTCAGGTGCCTGGAGGACAGTGTAGCCATTCTGGTAGTCACTGGTGCTGATGTGGGTGGCATTGAGGCTGACTGTAAGGTTCCCCTCCGGCTCGGGAAGCGGGCAGGGGATCTGGAACTTCTTGTAGATGACCTGGGGTGGGGAGTGCATGGGGACAGTTAGCACCTAGTGCCACCACCAGCCAGCACAGGCTGCCCAAGCCAGCACTGTGCCCAGCTGGAGGGGTGTCCTTGCAGGAATCCCTCTATGGGACACCCATGACAATGCTGGCCCCAAAACCTGCCCTGTGTGGGTGGACAGCAGGACAGTGGGGAAGAGCAGGGCAGTGGCACATGGAGGGGCCACACATGAGGTTAACCCGCCCAGCACCCTCTCCTTTCTCTTTTCACCAGCGCTTGGCTCCTTCAGCCAAAAATAACCCAGCAGCTTGACAGCCCTGCCACAGCGTCTCCACAGCCCGGAGCACCCACTGTCCCCGCTGTCCCCACAGCGTGCAGCCCGGCCATGCACTGCCAGAGCCAGGCACTCCGGCAGAAGGAACGCTCAGCACCTTGAGGGACCAGCACATGCCGGCGGGTGCTCACCGAGATGAGGAAGAAGCCCATACAGCTGAGGGAGAAGCCGCTGGCGTAGCCCAGGTAGCCTAGGGAGGACGGAGAGCAGCCAGTGGGTGTGGGAAGGACCCTCACACTGGCTGGGTGCCCCCGGCTTTCCCCCCACCCCTCGGTTGGAACCATCACCCTGCAGGACCCCCGGGACTGCTGGATCCCAGTGCCACAGGCAGCACCCCCCTGACTTACCCAGCTGCTTCATGAGGGCCAGGGGCAGGATAATGGTGACAGAAACCAGGATCACCAGGTAGTTCCCATTCATGTACCAGTCCCTGGAAGCAAAGGCCCTGCTCACCGCCCTGCTCCGCCAGGGCACAGGAAGCACAGGCAGCCATTGGATGGGGAGGGGGGCAGCTGTCTGCCCTCTGTGGGGACCACAGAGCTGGCAGCTCCAGGGACATCGGCATCCCCTGTGGCTGGAGTCTCTGCTGTGCTAGCATCCCTGGGACCCCCGAGATGGCATCCCCAGGGGCCCCTGAGGCCAGCATCCCTGGGGGACCTTGATCTGTGGTTCTGCCCACCCCCATAGAGGCACATCCCACAGGGCTAGAGCTGCTGTGGGCAGGCTGAGAACCACTGTTCTCAGCACACATTTGCCCGAGGGCAGCCCCCGGTACCAGAAGGTACAAGGGGACTCAGACAGGTCCTCAATGCTCTGGGCAGAGGGAGCTGCCCCTGACTGCCCAGCCGTTGTCCCAGGTGTGGTCGAGCGCCCCAGAACAGATAGGGTCGAGCCTGGCTATGACACCCAGCCCCAGACTGGTAGAGGCCCCAGTGGCAGCTCTGCCCAGCTCTCACTCCCTGTGGCCCCAGGTGGGGATGTGGGCATGGGGACACACACACATTCCCAGAGTTCCCATCCCCCACCCTGCAGCCCTGGGCTCTGCTCAAGGAGGAAAGCCTGATCCCAAGGAGATGTGAGGAGCAGGGATTGGAAGTTCAGCCCGGTTTAATCCCACCCACGGGCTTATTCAGCATTGACGGTTATCAAAAATAGTAGTGGCTTAATGTCACTAAATCCCCGCCATGGGCTGCACAGCTGGAGCCAAAGCTGCGGCGTCAGACCGGGGAAGGCACGCAGGCGGTGCGGGCAGAAGGCACTCACGTGGTCTTCTCCTCCAGGTTGAGGAAGGTCTGGATGACGAGAGGCACTTCAGATTTGACAATGTACAGGTAGCTGGACATGGCTGCAGGACAGAGCAAGGTGACGCTGCGCTGGCACGCTCCAGTCCCATCCCCTGTCCCCAGCCCTGCTGGGTGCCCCCTCAGCCCTGTCCTCACCTCCGATGTTCTGCAGCGTGATGGCAATGGCTGCGGCCAGCTTCCCCGGTGTGCCAAAGGCTCGGTAGCCCAGCTGTTCATAGGCACGGATGCCTGCAGGACAGGGAGGGGTGGGGGGGTGAAGGTTGAGAGGGGACCCCACAACACAGCCCCACTGGGGACCCGGCACTCACCCACGATGCCAGAGGACTTGAGCAGAAGGTGGATGGAGTAGCTGGAGAGCAGGGCCACCGCCGTCAGAAGGAAACTGTGGGAGGACAGCACCATCACTGGCAGGTCACAGCATGGGGCTCGGAAACAGCCGTGGGGCAAACCTGGGGTGGGCAGGCTCTGCCTGTAGGCAGCCATCCTGGAAGCCCACCCAACCCCTTGCCTCGGCACCAGCTGGGTGCTCAGAGATGGATGCGCTGCAGGGTGAGGGTGCCCCAGCTTTAAGGGTCCATGTCCCCATGCCCAAGGGAGCCAGGGGCCACATGGGTAAATCTGGTTCTGTATTAAGGAAGTCAAACCTTCATCCTCCTCCTACCCAGTGGGGCACAGCACTCATCAGGGGCAGGCAGGCCCACGACAGGCACAGGCATTGCTCAGGAAGGAGGATACTGGGCCCTGCCTCACCCCAAGCCAGGTACCCCTTTCTCATCTGCTCCCCTGGCACCCACTGATGCCCTTGGAGGAGCCCCACACACCCAACACCCTACACCCAATGCCCCACAGAAACACAGCACTCACAGGAAGAGAATGATGCCAGTGTTGGCCATGGCATAGGCCAGTCCCAGGATACCACTGCCCATGATGGCGTTGCTCAGGTTGAAGACGGACATCCCAAATGATGTCTTCCCTTCAAACTGCACACACAAGACATGACAGGGAGGGGATGCACCAGTCACACCAGGAGCTACTCCCGTCCCACCACCACCACGGTACCCACGCTGATACTCACATCAGTGAAGTGCGTCTGTTTCTTCTGAGCACCATGGGGCAGGAACTCCTCCATCTCCGCCATGCCAGATTGGTTCTCCTCAAACCTGTCCAACAGAGGGAGAGAGTGAGGCTGAAGAAGAGCTGGGGGCCACCAAGATCCCCCTTATTCCCAGGCACCACCAGCTGGCACCACAAGGGCAGGAAGCAACCAGGAGGACCCCTCAAGCCCCTGGCAGCAGTCCCGGGGCCTCTACCTGTCACCCGCCATCGAGGGGACGGCGGAGGCGGTGAGTGCAGCCACGTGTTTCCCATTGGGCACCAGCTCCACCATCTCAGCTTGGAGGGGCATGTTCGTGGCATCCATGGTGACAAGCAGCCGGGCTTGCTGTGGGCTCTCCTCAGGTTCTGCAAGAGGGAGTTAACAAGGGTCTGGCTCTGGGCTGGAGCACTGGAGGGTCTGGCCTGGGGTCCCGTGGATCCCACATCCACCAGGAATACTTAAGTGAGTCTCAGCACCAGTGCTGGTGGCAATACAGGGACAGGGACCAGGGGATGACAGGGATGCCTGGCCAGGCAACACCACAGAGGGACTTCTCCCTTCTTCCCACTCAGCATACAATGCTCTGCAGAGCTCACCCCATCTCTGACAGCCCCACGAGGGTCCCCAGGTGGGACTATCCCCTCACCCAGCCAACCGTCCTGCAGCCCACCCCATGGGGCTGCTCTGCTCCCGTGCCCGCAGCACGGCACCAGCCCAGCCCTGGAAACTCCATTCACGATGCCTGCCCACCTCCCCTCCCCTGCCCACAGCTCTGTGCCTCAGTTTCCCCTCCTGGATACAGGCGCTGACAGGCAAGTGGAAGTGTTTGGGAGGGCAGCTGGGAATGGGGCAGGGAGCTCAGGACCCCCCATCCACTGCCGTTACATAAAACCTGTGGCACTGCCGGCATGAAGGGCTCACCACATCCCGCCGCCTGGGGCTGGTGCTGCCAGGGTGCCAAGGCAGGGGGCTTGAGGGCATGTCAGGACTGGACAAACAGAGCAGGAAAGAGCACAGGGCCGGGAGACAGCTCCTTGGCAGGGGAAGGCGGCTGGGCTGCCGAGTGTGGGACGCCTTGGCACGCTGCACAAAGCTGCCTCTGTGTGAGCCCCAGCCCTCCCCACCCTGCTGGGAAACAGCACAGGGTGGCTTTCTGGGGCAGGCTGGCAGCTGGGGTAGGGTCCCCCACCACCCCTTGCAGACCTGGGGGTCTAAGGCCCCAATATGCAGACCCCCTGTCTGTCTTCAGAGGACCACATCCAGACAGTGGATGATGCCACCCAGCCTGAGGCAAGGGCTGGCCAGGATATGGCATAGTCCACAACCCCAGGAGGATACTGCTTCCCTGTCGCCCCAGTGACTGGTGTCTCTGTGGGATGAGCAGAAGATCTGCCCATCTTTATGTTTCCAGGGAATCAGTAGCCCCAGGGACAGGCAAGTCTTCCCATGGCACTGCCAGGGTGAGGGGACGCCAGGGACAGCAGCCACACCTGCACACAGGGCCAGGGCTCCTAAACTGCTGCCCTGTCTGTCCAGGACACCGAGGAGACCTGGCAGGGTCATCCCAGGCAACACATCGGCTGCCGGCAGTGCTGGAGGGGGCAAGCCTCTAAGGCTGGACCAGGGCAGGGAGGACACAGCTGGTCCACCCTGTCTGTGGCACCCAGCCTGGTGGGGAAACTGAGGCAGCATGCAGGGCAGCAAGGACAAGAGCAGGAAGGCTCAGCTGTGCTGGGAAAGAGAAGGAAGCGCAACGTGGGCACTGGGTGATGATCTATCCCCTCTGCTAGGCCTCCCCTTGGGCTGGATCCAGGCACGAACAAGGCTGCCAGCACGTCCAAGCGCCACCGTTAACTCTGCGCCTCCCTGCTGCTGCCGCTGCTGGGCATCACTGAACCTACCACCTGTGGCGGTGGGCTTGAGGAGGACCCACAGATCCCCAGTGCTCCATCATATCCCCAACCTCCCCAGCACCCAGAGCCCTGCCCGCAGACAGGGCTCTGCTGCATCCCACTGGTGTGGGCAGAGCTGGCCTGCTCCCCCTGCCCGCTCCCCCACGGGCGCCAGGGAGGCTGGCCACTCTCCTCTGCAGCCCCTTTCTTCTCCCAGGTTATAATTACACCTCGCTGGGCAGCTCAGGAAATACCAGCTTCTTCCCCCAAGCACCTCTCAGAATAGCAAGCGGCACAACCAGGCTCATTTCGCATGCACCAGGCTTCGTGTCGCCACCCAGACGCTTCCTCCCACCAGGCAACGTTGGCACAGCCATGGAAGAGCCCTGGCACATCCCTGGTACAGCCCCGGCACCGCTCATCGCCAGCTCTCCAGCTGGCCCTGGCCTTTGCCCCTCGGCCAGGGTCTCCCGGCAGTGGTAGCTGCGGAAGGTGGGGAGGTGAAAGGGGAGGGAACAGGAGACGCTTCGATCGGGCAGAGTGTGCCCGGACTTCTGCTGTTTGCCTTGTGATAAGGCTGGGCAGAACAGCAAATACATGGAGCTGCGGGTGGCCCCAGTGGTTGGAGTGGGTCCCCCAGGGCCGGGGGCGGCAGGTTCACCCCTGTCCCTGGGTGCCCACCTCAGCTGGGGACGCTCTGCTCTGGGCAAAGAACATCTCCCCGAGGATCTCTTCCCATGGCATGCTGGCCCTGAGAGCCCCAGCCCACCACGGGGCTGCTGTGCTGCCACACAGCTGGGATGTTGGGCAGCCCATGTGCCAGCCCAGCATCTTCCTCCCACTGACGACCAGCCCCAGTGCCTGCTGGCCCACTCTGGTGATGTGGGTACGACCACGTGCATGGTCACAGAACCCCCCTGCTGCGGCACTCAGGGCCACATCCCTGAGGGTGCTGAGCCAGCTGCACCGATTTCCCAGAGCGTGCCTCTCCACTGTCTGTCAGCTCTGGGTGACAAGGACAGTGACAGCCCTGCTGCACTGAGACATCCCACTTCTCCCTACCCAGGCTCAGATCTCCGGGGAGCTGCTCCTGCTGCCCCACTGCTTGGTGACCCCAGGGACATCGCCCACCCTACGGCATGGCCAGGCAGCCTGAGCTGCGCCCCGGTGTCACCCTGCAGCCCCCCCGCGGGGAAGGCCGAGCCGTACGCGTGGGGCGGCACACGTCCCCTCCCTGCCGGCCACGTCTGCGCAGGAGGGAAGGCTGCACTCTGTCTCGCACGCCATGTCCCAGTCGGCACGGATGCTGGCCCCTTCTCGCTGGGATGGGGCACACGTATGGGGCAGCAGGGCTCCCAGATTCCTTCCCTGCACAGGCAGGCAGCAGGTGGCCCTGAGCTCGCCCCAGCCCCCTGCCAGTCTTCCCTGGAACCAAGGGCACCATAGCAGGGAATCCAGTCCTGGAAAGGGCTGCGTTCCCCTGCCCACCACCTTGCATCCACCAAGGCTTTAGTTAAAAGGTGAGCAATCGCAAGTGGGAGCAAGGCAGAGCTGGGAGCAGGGAACAGTTCAGCAACGCCAGCAGAACGTGTCAGATGGGGGAGTCCACTGCCCCTAGTAGCATGGTGAGGAGGACACACATCACCCCGGGAGAGCCTGGCCCTTGCGCTACGCCGGTTCGCCCTGTCGAGCCTGGGCACAGCACAGTCCCTGCTGGAGCACACTGTGACGGTGAGATTACTGCACACACGGGGACCAGCTGCTGCTGCCTGCCAGCCCTGCCGGCCCCATGCAGCATCAGCCCGGGGTGCGATGATCAGCCATGTCCTTGTAGCCCACGGCACGCATCCATGGCACCCCCTGCTCTCAACTACAGGGGACGAAGGTGCCGCACCTCCCTGGTGGCAGGTGGGTGCTTCCCCAAGCAGGGGACCCTGGCAGAGCAGAGACCTCTTCCCCATCTCTTCTCCTTGGGCAGATGAAGCCCGGCTAATCCGCTCCATCTGGGGCTGTGGGACTATTCCGGGTGGTAATCCGGATTTAGCAACAAGCCTGCTGCAGCTGCTGGCCTGCGTGCTCACAGCCAGGTATCCCGCTGCCGCTGGCATGTGTGCCAGGGGGCTGGCAGCAAGGCTCCTGCACCCATGCCCGCCTGCCCAGGTGGCTGTTCGAGTTTCAGCTGAGCCAGGCACACACAGGTCTCATGTTCCCTGGGACTGTGCTGGTGGCAAAGCCTTCCCAGGAGACAGGCAGTGTGGGCAAGCAGATAGGGGTGCCACCTGTGTCCCCCCACCGCCATCATCCCCCAGCCCTGGGGTTATCCTGGCCACCACTGCTGGGCATGGTGTGACCCCCAGCCTGGGATCCCTGGTCACCCCCCAGAACCACCACAGGCAGAGGGTCATGTGGGCACATGGACAGAACTAGGACAACAGCCCAAACCTTGGGGGTACCTGGGCATCACCTCCCCAGGGAGGCCAGGGCCAGCAGGGCAGGCACAGGCAGTAGGGACCCCCCGACACCTCCCCTTTGCCCTCCACAGAGAACCTCCCCCCCTGGGTGGGCAGCCCTTGGAGCCTGGGTGCTGGGAGCAGAGCCAGCCCTTCCCCCCGAGCACACGCAGACATGGCTTTCCCCCTGACCTGCCAGCCTATAATTAGCACCCCAAACCTGTTTTTAAACCTATGGAATTTCTCACCCCCCACCTCCCAGCCAAGCCAAGGCAGTGCCATCGTCCCAGCTCCTCCAGGGGCAGAAGGGACCCAGGAGGGCAAATCCATCTGCCCAGGGGCATGGACAGGCAGAGCATGCTGGTGGCTGGGCTGGCTCACGGCCATCAGCCCCAGCACCAGCCTTGCAGCAATGGACATGCCATGGTCTGGGATACAGCACTGAAGGGAAAGGCACCACAGGGAAAGGGGTGACAAAGCCAAACAGCATGGGGAGAGCCTTGGGGAGGGTTTTCCAGCACCAGAGCCATGGCACAGCTTGACCACGGCAATCTCTACTGGCTGTGTGCTGCAGGATGAGACCACAGCAGCAAGTGAGCAGCCATGGGACAGGTAACAGCCACCACCATCACCAGCAACGTTCTCCCACATCCAAGCACTGTGTCCAAGGCAAGCTAGGAAGAGTAGTGAGGAAACTAGCAGCGTGGGTCTGGAGGCCAAGTAGCAGCAAGGAACCAGGCCTAGCACTGGGACAGCTTAGGTGACCACCGACACAGCCCAGATTGGAAGAAAGTTGCTGAGCCCCTGCAGGAGGTCAGACAGCAGAGGCAGCTGGCTGTGTGGGGTCAGGAACAGGGATGGGGACAGGGTGGGCACAGCACAAGGCTGGTGGCACCTAGTGTGGCTCTAGGGGAGGCCAGGTGAGATGGTAGCTTGAGCCCAAAGGGTCTCAGGTGGCTCTGGGGTCAATGTCAGTATTTGCTTCAAACTTAAAGCCAATGCACTGCCCATCAGGTGCTCAGGGCCACCTGGGGAAAACAGTGACATGGATGGTGGCACTGCAAGGACTGACAGGCAGATAACACCTAAAACCAGACACATTAGGTCACCTCTGGAGACACATTTCACCTTGGAAGCAAGATGCTTTCCAGGAGCTCTCATGCCCTAGAACACACCGAGGGACTGATGGCAAAAAATCCAAGCTGACATTTGCTGCATGCAGCACTGGGAACCACCAGGAGGGACCGACCTCAGCCACGGACTCATGTGCCCCTCTGCCACCCTAGCACCACCAGCACAGCACCCTATCCTGACCAAAGGTTGTGACCTGCCCAAGTCCCATGGGACCATCACTGTCCCCAGCCCTGCCACTATCACCACCAGGCCACCCTGCCAGTCTCGTGTCTGCTCCTTAACCTGGGACAGCAGAACCACACTGGCCCACCCCCCCCAACCCCCCCCCTCCAGGGGACCTGGCCAAACCCAGACCTGCGTCAGTGACTGGGGAGACGTGCAGTGGCCGAGACCCACATGGTGAGGAGGGCTGGGGGTACAGGGGGCCCATCCTGTCCCCAACACGCCTTTGTTTTCTCAAGGGCTGCGTTTCCAAAGGAGCCCGTGGGATCCCGCTCCTTACCACTGTCCCCACGCGCCAAGGAAAATAGGCTCTGCCGGTGCCTGTTTGTTTGCCGTGGCTGCAGCCCTGGCCTGTGATTACAGCTGCATCACAGCCGGGTGCTGTGGGGCCCTTTGCGCCTCAGCCAGGTTCCCCGTGGTGCCAGCACCCCACCATGCCACCCCTGGGTGGTCTGGGGTGCCCCCCAGCATCCCTGGCCTTCGGAGCCAGGGCACACCAGCACTTGGTCCCCAGGGGACAAGGCAGCATTGCAGAGCACCAAGGGCTTTCTCTGGGATGCCCCCTTGAAGCCAGGGGGGTGAACGCACACTGGTGGCTGGCAGCTGGGAGCGGGCAGGTCTAACAGCTCAGCTTGGGCCTGATCCAAACACCAGTGGAAAATTCCCCATCTCCTCCGCAGCGGCTCAGCTCAGCCATGCCCTCCACAGCCATGTGGGGCTCAGCCCCACACTGGACCTCTGCTTTCCCTTCATCCCACCTGCGGGTGACTTGCTGGGTGCCCTGGCTCATCCATGCCACAACAGAGCCAACCCCTGGCATGGGAAGCCTGAGGCCAGCAGACGCCTGTCGTGCCTCAGTTTCCCTTTGGGAAAGGTTTGCCTCCTGCAGGATGTTTGCAAACTACCCCAGGCAGAGCAGGCCGCTGTGCTGGCTGGCATGGGACACGCGTGGCCAGCAGGAACATAATGTCCCACCGGCCTTTCCATACCAGTGTCCCGGCCAGCCAGGCTCTATAAATACCCCGGCCCGAGGAAGCGCCGCACGCAGCACACGGTCCGTCCCAGCCCCAGCAGCACCCAGCGTCGCTCTCCCCGGCTGTGCCCTCCACCACACACCGCTCCTCGCCCCAGCACCCTGACACCCGATCCCGGCTGTGACCGCTCCCAGCCTTAAGAAACATATGTCGTTCCCACGGGCGATTAAAAATTAAAGTGGAAAAATAGTAAAGAGAAAGGGGTTTGGGGGTCGGCATTGGTATCATTATTATCAGCAAAGCGGACGGCGGCGCTGACCCGGGAGCTTTGCCTGGGTGCTAGGGTGCAAAGGCAGGAAGGGCTCTGCCTTCCTCTCCCCTCGCAGGATTTGCCCACCCGTGGGAGGCCGTCAGCAGCTGGGGAGGGGACTGACAGGAGAAACGCAAAGCCAGCAGCCCCGAGGCACTACCACCTGCCAGAGCTGCCGGAGCCCCGGAGCCTCGCTCCGGTGCTGCCGGGGCGGCGGAACTTGTGCAGCTCCGGGAGGAAGAGAAGGGGAGCCGGGGACTGGGGTGAGCGCCGCGCTGGGAGAGGGGAGCGGGGCCGGGCGGGGAGCTAAGGGAGACGGGTCAGGGGGCCGGTTAGGATGGGGTGCAAGGGGGGGCCTAAGGGGAGGCAAGGGGTCCGAGCCCCCGCAGCTTCCGACCGCGGAGTTCGCCGAAGGAGAAGGCAAAAAGCACGAGGACGCGTGCAACTGGGAGGAACTGGGGCGGGGAGGGAAACCTACCTGCCCTCCTCTCCGGCTGTGCCTCCGCTGCGCGCCGGGGCGAGCAGCCCGCAGTGCCCGGTGCCGTGGATTAGAGACTATCCTGCGGCCGTAATCCCGGCGGAGCCGGAGATTAAACAGCAGCCGGGCCCGCCCCCAGCGCGGCGGCCCCCAATCTCCGCGCCGCCTGGGCAGCGTCAGGGGCAGCTCCGGGGAGGGCCCGGCCGCGCGGGGGGAGCGCACCCGCCCCGGCCCCGGCCCCGGCCCCGGCCCCGGCCCCGCCTCGCCCACCGCCCCATCGGCTGCCGCGGCCCCGCCGGGCACGGCCACCCCCAGGCACTGGTTCTTCATCGAGCATCCCCACCCCGCTGGCATGGTCACCCCACTCAGCATCGGCCCCCACCAGGCATGGTCACCCCGCCGGGTACCGGTGCACCGCCACCCCACCTGGCATCGCCACCCCACCGGGTATCACTACCCAGAGCACCCAAGGGCTGCTGCTGGAGGCCAGCAGCTGTCAGTCAAAGCAACACATCTGTCAGACTTGCTCTAATCTAACCTGAAGGGCTAAATCCAGCACACATCGAGTGCAGGCGCTGGGTTTTCTGCCCTCTTAGGGAGGGACAGAGTCACCTGAAAGGTCCTTCCCAGCACACCCCACAGACAGATTCTCTTCCTGGCCTGGGAAATTCTGCCCCGCTTGGGGCTGCCCACTGCCCTCACAGCAGCCCTGGCACCTCCCAGCACTGGGAGCAAACAATCCAGGTGGGATCATCTCAGTGTGACCCAGAGTGTGGGGGACACTCTGATCCCCTTCTCCAGTCTCCATCAAACTTTCCTGCTTGAGATGCAACACTTCTTTTTTCATAGAGACACAATTTTGAGGTCTACCCCCACACACACACCGCTGTAAGCTCCCCAAAGAGAAAATTTCTCCTCCTAAGAGCATCCCACGTGCTGCAGGGAGAGTCAGGAGCTCCTAAACAAACACCAGCCATGTCCCCATAGGTTCCCTGCCCCTTACAACCCTGTCCCCTGGGGTGTAACCCCCAGACTGCCTCCTGCTCCTCTGCCCTGCCTGGCTTTTACTTCAGAGGAAAACCTCTGGGACCCACACTACAGGAAGGCTGGGGCTTGATGGACCCACCACCCTTCCCACGCAAAGCAACAAGCCCTGCACAGCTGCCGCACGTTGAGAGACTAGCTCCACACGTTGCTGGGAGGCTTTATTTGTGTTATGCATATCTTTCATAAATCCTTGCAAAGCTTCGGGCGGCCTGGGATGGAAAGGACTCTACTGTCTGGCAGCAAGCATCGCCATGGGGCTGGGAGGAGGAAAGCCTCCCCTCGCTCTGCCAGCAGCAGCACCCGCTTGCCTGGCCATCGTGGGATGATAAATACTCAGTGACAGCTCTGCCTTCATACTCCCAAGAATCCCAGGGCTCCTGTTACTGCTGCTCTCCTTCATTGGGAGACATCCATTAACTAATTTCTATTAACAGCAGCATGCGTAAGTGCTGAACCAGTGCTGGCTGGCACACCGGGGTTACCAGAGGCAGCCAGGTTTGCCAGGGTGGCAAGGGGAGAGCTGAGGCACCTAGAGCCATGTGCATGGCTGAGCTCAAGCCACCCTCTTTACCCTTCCCCTGCCCTGGCAAAGGCAGGCAGCAGCCACGTGGCACTGCTGTGGAGATGTCCCAGAGATGAGTCGCAACACACCTCACCAGGAGTTGTAAAAGGTGGCCAAGAGCTGCCACCCTGTAAGCAAACACAGTGCAGCTGCCTGTGGACAGGGACGGGGACAGGCAGCATGTCCTTGTGGCTTAGGGTGCAGTACCCACTGGTGGGGTGGGCATGCTGAGGAGCCAGGGTGTGGGCAACAATGCAGAGCCTGCTGGCTCCTTTCCAGGCTCCAAATGCCACCCTTCCCCTCTCCTGTTGGCACAAATGAAGCACTGCCCCCTTTTTATCGTCCCTTCTCCTGTCCAGCATGTGACACCCCTTTCCATTGCTTGCCCGTTTCCAGCTGGGCAGAGGAAATGCCCACACCATCCCCACTGTGCCCAGCTGAACCTTTGTGGAAAATCAAAGCAGTGAGAAGGAGAGGAGGAAAAGAAAGAGAAGATGTCCCCAAGCCTCCCAGAGTCTGTCCCAGAGGGTCCCTGAACCCCGCAGCCAGCATGTGGCAGCTCCAGCTCCATGCAGCTGGGCTGGTCACACAGAATGGAGTTGGCATGAGACCTGGTCCCCTCACTTTGGCCAAGGGCTGCCTGGGAGAGGCGTGGGCTTAGACCCTCCTCTTGGCCCACCAAGCACCCCAACTGACAGTGCTTCCCCAGCACAGCCTGGGGTATTTTCGCCACCGGCTCTGGGGGTGTCAGGCCCGAGTCCAGGATCCAGCCAGTTGCAAAACTGCAGCCATGCGATTTTCTCTGGCCAGCTGGAAAGTTTGACGCTGGATTCCCGGATGTGAGGAGCCTTCGGGGGAGCACGGCACAGCACGGCACGTCCTGCCAGCAGCATCCTGCCTCGTCGGTGGCCGGGAGCTGAGCGCCATTCCAGCTGTGCTGTGTCGCAGCCCTCACCCGCAGCCCACCACTGTGCCGTTTGCTTCTCAGCAAGCCCCTCCAGCCAAAAGCTGCCCTATTTTTTATCCTTCAGCCACGCTTGGAGATTGAGCAGATTAATGCAATCCCATAAAACCCCTCAGCCTCGAGAGCATCGCAGCGTGCACAAGGCACGCCAGGACCCAGACACGAAGGAGCGGGTGCCGTGTGTGGCTGGGGCGTGCTCCACTTGTCACACTTGGTTTCCTTGCCCAGCATCTGTGCTTGCCGCTTGCCGCTGCCTGCCACTGCCCACTGTTCCTGGGGCCAAGATGGGAGATGGCAGGAAGATGCAGTAACGATAACAGTTAGATCTACAGCCCAAGCAGTGTACACCCCCCCCCCCCGCCGCGATCACCACGGTCTCTCAAGCAAGAAGCCTTCTGGCACTTGTCCTTGCTGAGAACACGCCAGCGGGTGTCTCTGGTCCCCAGCACCAGCTGTCCCGCATGCATGGCCCTAGCATCCCCACAGAAGCTCTGAGACCCTCCCTGACTCCCCCGACCCTATTGCCAGAATGTTCTTGCAGAGTCGGGCACACCAGGGAGCAAGTGGAAGGGGCTTGGAAAGCTGGTGTCAGGAGAGAGATGCCTGTGACCAGCACGGCAGGCTGGGAGGACCCCGGGGGTGACACCTGCAAGGCCATGCCCAGGACAGGGCCCTTCCTCCCCCCAGCCTCTCCCTCCACAGCAGCCCCCTGATGCTGGCAGCACAGCACCGGGGCCCAAAGCCAGCAGGGGCCAGCCTGTGGCCCCCTTCCTCGCCCTTGACCGTGGCTCCCTTGTGGCACACGCTGTCATGTGGCAGGGCACAACAACAACAAGGACTAATTGGTTAATGTGATTTCAAAACATGATTTGCAATTATAACTCGCCAGAGAGCATTCAATGATCCCGCACGTTGAGAGAGTGGGTTTTTCTCCTTCGTTTGTTCCTGGAACCTCAAAACCAATTAACTTTACAGAAGCCAGAAGCAAAGCACTGCTCACCAGACCTGAAGGGTGGGTTATCTCTGTGTTCAATCGCTTCCCCACCAACTGTGGTACTGGGATCCAAGGACCTCAGGACAAGCCCCAAGGTAACCCTGACACTTCTCCCTGCAGGACCACAGGTTTTGGAACGGGGTCCTGGGGCCACCCAGCTCCCACAGTCCCCATTGAGACACTGCTCCCATGTGGGCTTCTCCAACTTCCTGCCATCAAGTACCATGGCTGCTTGGAAGTGCTTGAGGGCAGGAGGATTCCCTGAGCTCTTGGAGATGGGGACAAACTTCCTCTTGGCACAGGGTGACCATCCCCTCTGTCGCCTCTGGATGTGGCCTGCTCATCTCTGCCACCCAGGCAAGGCAGCTGCGTCCCTGCTGTCCTCACTGACACTAGGGCCAGGGGCTTTCCTCCCATGCACTTGCCAATCCTGCAGCAAGGGCTTAAATGACTTTAAGGTAATTAAATGAGGACTTAGCAAGGACTTTAAAGCCTTTAAATGCAACTTAAGTGCCCTTAAAGCCAAATGAGACCAAATGTCCGTGATGGTCCTGAAACATCCAATATCCGGTGCCATGCTCTAGGCCAACTCCTTTGAGTCTTGTCCTGTTTCCCCACTGTCCTCAGTTGCCGGGCTCTGTTGCTCCCCACATCCCACTGGAAAGCTGGGCATAGGGCTGGCCTCATTTTCCCTTGAGCAGAAAATGAGGGGCTGGGTACCATCTGTGAAAGGATGCTCTGGCAGCTGTCCCTCTGGATAGTGCCAGGGCTCCACTTTTCTGGGAGACACCTCCTCACAGTGGTACCTGATAGACCTGCCAGTCCACAGGGAATACTTCCACATGCACAGGGCCCAAGGGTCTCCAGGCCATGAGCTGCCCTCCATCAGCCTCCTGAGCACTGGGCTCCTCCATCCCATGGGAAGCTCAGCAGCCTCCCAGGATCCCCAGGCACACAGAGGGAGCACAGGCATCTCTCAGAGCCTCAAAGGAGGCACAGGCAGTTGCCAGCAGCATAGAACAGCCAGTCTGGGCTGCCCAACACCCCAAAACATGCCTGGGCCAAGCACAGGGCTAGACCACCACCCAAAATCCCTGGGATACCAGGTCCAGGCCTGAGCTGCAGCTGATTTCATATTTAGCAGAGTGGGAACAGGCATGGGGTGGTGGAAGAAGATGTGGGCCAGCGTTGGGGGAGCCCCAGTGCTCACAGAGGGGTCTCCCATTCAAACCTGAGCTTCCCAGCAAGATGTTACAAGCATGGAACTGTCTGGGGAAGCCCCAGAGGGGGCTGGGCATGCTGCCCAGGGCCTCAGCAGTGGGGTGGCAGATGGCTGGGGACCTGGGGACCGGGGAACAGGGGAGGACTGGGGATGCCTTTTGGCCCACATGACTGTAGCATCCTTGTTTAAAGATATAAATAACTGGGACGAAAACTGAGACACAGCCAAACCCATGTCCCTCCTCTCCCCATGGGGCAACAGTCAGTCAGGAGCTCACTGGAGAGCAGATACGGCTTGTGTGGCCCTAGTAAAGTTGTGGTTTTCTCCAGCTCCCTGGCCATGCCAGGCCCCCACCCTCACCAGAGTGACTGGCAGTCCCGGGGCCAGACAACGGTACAGGGTCCTGCCGGGTGTGACCCAGCCACAAGAAGGATAGGGGACAAAGGCCCTTTCATGGCCTGCCAGGGAAAAGGATTCAGTGGGAGAAGAACAAAAGGACATGCTGGTGCTCAGGACTGAAGTTAACATCTCCTCCAGCATCAGGGTCTCCAAGCTCCCACAGTGGTGGTATGCGGGGGACAGCCACACCAATCAGGTATTAGCTGGGGAGTGCTGAGTGCCAGGGTCCTGTTGAGCACTTCTGGGTCCCCACTGGCACCACCCAGCCTTGTGCTGGTGGGCTGAGCATGGCACCATTTCAGACTGGGCAGCACTGGCATGGCAGCCCCCTCCACAGTTGGGAAAGCCCTGGGGCAGCTGCCCCTCTCCCTCCCCTCCAAGCTGGTCGACAATTGGCTGCCCAGGGGACTGCGGCCTTGATCTGCATCGCTGTCCGTCCCGGCTGAGCAAACAGAGAGGAAAACAGCCCCAGCCAGCCCCTGTCACCAACAGCACGTGGCCAGGCACAAGGCACCCCTCAGCACTCCTCATCCTCAGGAACCTCTCCACCAAGCAGAGCCAGCAGCACCACCCTGACCAGTGCTGCCAGGGGGGTTAATGGTGCCCATCAACCTGCCCCAGAGCCCGGAAAGAGCCTGGGGACTGTGGGGGCTGAGCCAGGACCTGGGAGGAGGGAACAGGAGCTGGCATAAGCACCGACCACACTGGCAGAGGGGCTGTGCCAGGGTGGCCAGCACAGTGGGGAAAGTGCCGAGGCATAGGTGGGGTGGCTCCATGACTGTTGCCGCTGGGTGTGGGGCAGCCCCTTCTGGCCCAGTCCAGGGGTCATCTCGCCCAGTTCAGCACTGTTTGCTGTGGGGCTGGGCCAGTGCCGGGGGCTGTGGGCCAGCTGGGACCAGCCAGTGGGCAGCAGGCAGCAGCATGCGCCAGGGGCACGTGCCCCAGCCCTGCCCAGCTGCCCCCCACAGCCCAATTCCCTGAAACCCTTCCCTGTTGGAAGACCACGGTGCTTCATGGAAATCCTCCCCTCCCCAGCCTCCTTCCCAAAGCTCCACTGTTGGAGGGGTACCCCACTCTGCCGGAGGACGGGGAGACGCTGCAGGGCAGCTCTGGGGTCATCTCCCCCCAGCATAGCCTACACCACCCACAGCGCCCCCCTGCTGCCCCACAGCACCCTGGGACCCCCACTCTGTCTGCGGGCAGCGGGGCCCAGCCGTCACCAACAGGGGGCTCACGGGGGCACCGGAAAAGCGGCCTAGAGGGCCAGGAAGGGCATGGGGGATGCTGCCATGAGCAGCGGTGCTCGAGCCTGCACCGTGGCCAGGGTGCGGACAGGGCACACGGGCTTCCAGCCACCCCCCTGGCACCGTAGCTCCGGCTTGTCCTCAGGGAGGACAGGGTGCGGATCCCAGGGCACAGGTAGCTGCTCTGCAGAGAGCCCTGCCCGCTCCCCGTCCTGCCGCCGGCAAGGTGAGCGCAGTGCCGTGGCGGCAGCCGGCCAGCGCCATCCCCTCTGCCGCCGGCCAGCTACTCCCGGTTCCCGCCGGCTGCATCACCGGGCACGGCCCTGGTGACGCCAGCACACCGCCCACTCGTGGGTGCAACCACCCCGTGACGCTGTGGGCACGGGGAGCCTGCCCACGGCACGGCACGGCACGGCACGGCACCGCTGCCACACCGGAACGCGGCCGGGCCACCTGCGCCGCGGCCGCTGATGGCCCTGCCCGGCCACCTGGCTCACGGCTGGGACAGGGACAGCGGGCCCGGCACCGGAGAGCCCGCGCTGCGCGGGGCCGCCCCCCGGCAGACCCAGCCTGCCCCACGGCGGACACAGGCTGCCCCACGGCGGGCACAGCCTGCCCCCCGGCAGGCCCAGGCTGCCCCACGGCGGGCACAGGCTGCCCCACGGCGGACACAGGCTGCCCCACGGCAGGCCCAGGCTGCCCCACGGCGGGCACAGGCTGCTTCGCGCCACGGACAGGCCGCCTCGTAGGCATTAGTGCCAGGCTGCCCCATGCCAGACTCTGGTTGCCCCGTGTCAGTCTCCGGCCCCGCCCCGCTCACCACACCGCCCCTGCTGCCGCAGCATCGCTCAGACACTCCCCGGCCCGACCGCACGGGCCCCCACCGCCCTCTGATGGCAGCTGGGGGAACGGCCGGGCATCGGTCTGCACCCTGCCTGCACCCTGCCTGGGCCCTGCCAGCACCCTGCCTGCACCCTGCCTGCTCCCTGCCTGCACCCTGCCTGCTCCCTGCCTGCACCCTGCCTGCACCCTGCCTGCGCCCTGCCAGCGCCCTGCCTGCTCCCTGCCTGCGCCCTGCCTGCGCCCTGCCTGCACCCTGCCTGCACCCTGCTTGTGCCCTGCCTGTGCCCTTCTTGCACGCTGCCTGCACCCTGCCTGCATCCTACCTGCACCCTGCCACCTGACTTGCACCTGGCCTGGCTCCACCTGTCTCGTCCAGCACCCCCTGCCCCATCATGCTCGTATCCCCCCAAGCCTGTGTCTCCACAAATCCTGTCTCTTCCCACTCTGCCCACCTTACTGTGGAACAACCCTGGCCCCTCTCAGCCTCTCCCAAGGGAAGGGGTGGCCATGATGCCTGGTAGTTCCCCAGTGAGGGTCACCCACACCCCAGGGCCCACAGCCACCTGAAAGTTACCCATGGAGCTCAGCATTACCCGGTACCCCACAGCTTGGCATGGCACTGCATGGCACAGTGCAAGGACGCACGCATCTGCACCGCATCAGCCTGGGGACACCATGGCCTGCAGCTGCACGAGGAAGAGCCCAGCTCTGTGGTGATACTGACGTACCAGACACCCCAGCCCCTCTCCTCCCGCACAGGACACAGCTCCCAGGGAGGGTGGCTAGAGCTTGGCGCAAGTGCCTCCCAGAGAAGCCAGTGCAGGTAGTGCTGCGCGTGACCCTGCTCCCACCCTGCAGCAGCTTTTTTAAGCCCACCTGGGTTTGCCTGTCTCCATGGCCAGAGACTCCACAGCCTGGGGGCAGCGTCAGGCCTGAGCCCCAGCAGAAAAAAAAAAAAAATCCTGCCTTCAGATGGAATTTTCTGTTTGTTTTTCTTTTATTATTATTAATCGGTGCCCGTTGCCACCTCTGCCGTGGAGCAGAGTCCAGGCCCCTCACCCTCACGCCCTGCTGGCTGGGAGCTGGGCTGAGCCCAGCCTGATGGAGGCCAGGGCAGGCGTTGGTGGCAGGTCGGCCTCCCTGCTCTGGGGACGAGCTTGTTCCCGTCCCAGCCCGGCACGCTGCCCGCTCCGCTCCTTCCAGCAAGCGCTGAAGTCACCCCAGCGTGTCCGGCCACCAGTCAGACCTTTCTTTCTTCTACCTCCTGTCCCTGCTGCGCAGCTCCTGCCACCACATCCCCAGCTCCCGGCATGCCGGTGGGCAAGGGGAGCCATGCGGCTAGAACCGTCCCGTCCCGGCCGAGAGCCCGTTACACATTTACCCCGCGTTAATGAGGCAGCACGGACTGCTCCTGGCCTTCGGACCAGAGATGCTTCGCAGGCGGCCACCCGGCCCCACAGCCCCAGGCAGGGCGGCAGGGCTCTGGGGGTCCCGCGGGGTGAGTCCCCCGGGTATGAGCACTGCCGAGGCAGCCACGTCCCTTCGCCCTCCTCCAACCCCCCTGGGCTGGGCTTTGCAGGAGCAGGTGAGGTTAGGGGGTGACGACGAATGAGAGCCTTCGCCCTGGCATCCCTCCAAGCAGGAACCGGACCAAGCGATCAGACACGGGTCCCTGGGGACGTCGGGATGCTCCGCTGCTGTGACCGGGGACTTACGTCTTGCCCGCTCTCTCCTGCCTTCTCACTGCAAGTGGAGGGGGTGACGGCACCCTGGGGAGCCCCGGGATCCCGAGTGGCTATCCCCGAGCGGCCGCCGGGTCGCTGGGTGCACAGGGAGGACACAGGACACAGTTGCCTTTTGTTGGTGCCGGCCCTGGGAGCAGGGATCGGGGCTTTGCGTCCCCTCCCCCCGCCCCCGCCGCCAGCGGGACTGGCGCCCGGCACCGGGGATTTGGGGTTTAAAGAGCAGGCGGCAGCCGCAGCCCCCACTCACCCGCCGGGCGAGGAGACGCGAGCTCCGGCAGAGCCCATGCACCGTAGCAGGTGAGATGGCGGCCATGGGGCACCGGGCTGCCCCACCGAGGGGGCTGCGGGGTCGGGGGGCCGGGTGGTGGAGCTCCCCAGGGAGAATGCCAGGTCCCCGACTCACCCCCGTCGGTGTTGGTGCTGATGGGCTCAGACGCAGTCCCGAGAGGAAAGTGGAGGCATCACTGGGCACATGCTGCCTCCTTGTCCCTGTCACTCCATGGCTGAGCAGAGTCCCCCCAAGACCTGTCCTGGTCGAGGTGGCCGGGATGAGCACCACCGTGTTGGGGGGATTCACAAGTGATGCCCCTTCCCTGGGCTCTGGTTTATGGAAAGAGGAATTCACCTGGTGTCCTCCCACCTGCAGCTCTTTCACCGTGCTCATCAGCTCGGCCCTGGACAGGGCTAGACCTGGCTGGCACCTGGGCGATTTCTGAGATGTTCGGGGAAGATGGGAGCCCGATGATGGGCACGGGGCTGGGCAGGAGCAGGAGCTGGGCTAGCAGACAAGGCCCTATTGTGCCGCGCTGGGGCCGCCGGCTTGCCGCCTGTCAATAGCCGCATTATTCTTGGTGGCGGCCCCCCAGCCTTCCCAGCCGCCGCGGCTCTGCGGGAGCACCGTGGGAGGCGAGCTGAAGCGGCTGTTGTGTTGGGGGGCCAGGGTGAGAGGAGGAGGGTGGGCAGGGCAGGGCAGGGCAGGGCAGGGTTCCAGGACCCCTCTGCCACCACCTGGTTGGGTCCTGCTGGGTGCTATGGCAGTGAGATGCTGTGGTCCCTGGTGCCACCAGCTTTGGGGACAAGATGCCCTGGATGGGAAGCAGGCAGGCTCAGGGGGCACCCACATACCCCTGTCTTTGCTCCCCTGCTCTCACCGCCCCGACAGGCATTGCCTGTGCCCAAGGTGGCCATGGCTGTGCTGTGCTGCTGGACACTGCCCTGGGGCAGAGAAGAGCGAGTGGGCACCGAGGGGCTGACATCATCCCTGGGTGTGGATGCAGCCGGGCCAGCCAGAGCAGATGGACAGTCCTTCGTGCTTCCCAGCAAGACACACCCCAGCTAAAATTACCAGCTCTGTGGCAGGGACACCAGCCTATTTTTAAAGCCCGGAGGAGTTGGATGCCACCAGTCGGTGTGGCTTAGGGCAGGGCCAGAGGAAATGGGGCAGGACAGCAGGCATAGGGGTTCAGCCAGCATCTCTCCTGCCCTGCTGCTGGGACAGGGAGAAGGATAGGCCAGTAGCAGAATGCCCACATTCCATGTCCCATGTTGTGTGGCTCTGCCAAGGCTCCTGCCCCAGTGGGATGGTTTTGAGAAGCTTCAAGCTCAGCACGTGGGACACAGCCTTGCTTGCCCTGGAACCTGACTGCCATCAGCCATGAAGCCAAGGGTGGACAGACACCTCAGGGCATCAGGATAGCATCCTAGAAGCCCAGGATCCTGCACTTTCCCCAAAAGCCATTGTGCTGCATCAGAAGGAAGGATGCCTCCTTCATTATCGCCCCAGAGGTTCACTGTGCACCCCATAGCTCAGTCCCACAGCAGGGACACCTGATGATGGCATCCCAGACATGCCCAGGCACCAGGGTGCCCCCAGCATCCCACATCCCCTAGGCAGCCCAGATCAACCCAGTGGAGAGTGGGGACAATTAAAAAGGGATTAGCTGGGCCACACCGTCATGGTGATGACGGGAGCTGGTACCTAATCCTGGCAGGAATGCACCAGGGCCACACGAGTCCCTGCTGCAGGGGTCTAGCACCAGCATGCTATGATGGAGGCGTGGATGTAGAGTTGGGGGAGGTGTTATCCACAGATGGTGTGTGACCCCTGAGCTGGTGGCCCCCTGGAACATCACCACCATGCCATGCTACAAGGATGCAATTGGCTCAGGTGTGTTTGCTTGCTGCCAGACAGATCCATATCCCATGGGCTCCATCTCCTGCCTGGCACATCTTTCCTTTGCACCAGGGCTGTGGTGGTCACCCAAGGCCTGATAGCCCGTGGCCCAACACCACATGCCACAGAGATATACAGCTACTTCCCTGCCTTGGTGTGTAACCGAGTGAGGTTTACCAGTGAGGACACACCAGCATGCCCATCAAAGCAGCAATGGGAGAGATCCCCGTGGTGTCCATGACATGGCAGAGCTCACCTCCCCCCTGGAAAAGACACAGGCTGCAGTGAGGAGCAGGGCTTGAGACAGGGAGCCAGCCTGGCTGCGGATGGAAGAGTCATGCAGGCAGTCAAGAAGGGGCACCGTGCCAGGGGGACTCCCAAAGGAGTCCTGAAGCCATGTCTTTGGTGCTATCACAAACCACCGAGGGCTTTTTTTGGGGTGGCCAGGCCCAGGGGGTACCAGCTTGAGGAGGGCATCCCCATATCCAAGCCACGGGTGCAGGCTGGGTTGAGGATGCCTCTTCTCTCTCTGCTCTCTCCTCTTACCCCAGCAAGCTGACAGTGTCACTGGGAGCACCGGCAAAGGCCACCCTGATACATAAGCACATCTTTTGGATGGGGAGCAGGGCTGTGCCAAGCCCAGGTGGCACAGAGACACCTACAGCACCAGTTGGCACAACACAGCTCACCTTGTTCCCCTGTGTTTTAGCTGGCCCTGGTCATGATGGCTCCACCAGGGCAGGGCCACCCAGGGAGATGAGGGGTGGGCACTCTGCAGCCCCCCTCTCTGCGTCACCCCACAGGTCCCCACGATATTGCCAGGGCTCTCAGCGAGGTACCACTTCCGTTTGGGGTGCAGGATTTGTCCCCATCCCGGTGGCTAGCAGATGCCTACCCAGGCCGACTCCCTCTGTGGGGGCTCTCCAGCAGCCACTGGTGCCGGTCGCCCACCCGATGGCACAGATACATCCTTCACGATGCCGCCTCGCCCGCTGGCACAAGAGGTGCGGGAGCCGTTGGCCGCTGCCCGCCGCCTCGCCGCCCCCGGGAGCCCTGCGGTGGCGGAGAGGAGCCGTTTCCTACCGCAAACAGCGCTGGGGTCTCGGGCGCTGCCGGCAGAGCTACCGATGCTCGCCGGAGCCGGAACCGCCGGGGGAGATCTGGCAGCGGCCGCGATCCTCGGGCGCGGATCCGCCGGCAGCTGGAACGGGATCAAAGAGCAGAGGTGCCAGCACCTGCTCACGCCGCCGGCGGTGACACCCCCGTGATGGCGGGGAGCCAGGCCGCCGGCACCTGGCCGTGCCGCCCTCCGCGGGGCTGCCAGCGAGCGTGGGGATGAGGGCGGGATGCTGGTGGCGAGGGCAGTTCCAGCTGGGGACCGCCACCGTGCCAGCGCCCAGCGCCTCCGGTGCTGGCCAGGAACACCCGGCGCGGCGGGAAGGGGTGGCCGGCGGGTGACGTGGCACATGCCTCCCGCGCCGCTTTTTCCGGGATGGAAGCCCGGCCTTTCTGACGCCTGATGGTTTCTCCAGGCGGAACTGCTGCCAGTGAGGTCCCTGCAGGGCTCTGGGGCTGGGGTGACGGTGATGCCACCCGGCTACATCGCCACGTGTGCCGGGAACAGCACCGGGTGGAAAGATCCCAGCGGAGTGGAGGGAAACTGAGGCACGATGCTGGCACAGCACAGGAAGGTGCCCACTGTGTAAGTTTGGGCACAGCATCCCTGTCCCGACCGCCCCAGCCTGTCCAATCCTCTGGGGGCCACCCAGCCCAAAGACCCGCTGCGGTGCCTGGGCCCTGCCGTACCGCTGCCAGCGGGCCCCCGCGACCCAACCCCATCCCCGCGCCGTCCCTGTCCCCCTTACCTCCCGTAACGCTGTTCTGGTACTTGGCACCGCGGCACAAGCGGGAGGGGAACAAGCGACGGTGCTGGGGTAGAGCCTGCCGCCAGCCTGCCACCCCGCCACCGCAGCCGGGCTGGCAGCAGGAGGGTTACCGGCAGAGGCAGAAGGGCATTGCCCGGGCACCCTACCTGGCACGGCTCCTTCTGCCTGCCGCTGGCCTACCTGTGCCGGCCTGCACGGCTGCCGCTGCCTGCTGACCCTACTGGCTGCCTGTGCCAGCTGCCTGCCTGCGCCTGCACCTGACCTGCCCGCACCCGCTGCTGGGCTGTCGGCACCCGCTGCCAGCCTCTGCCCGCTGCCGGGCTGCCTGCACCTGCTGCCAGCCCGCCTGCACTCCCTGCCAGCTCACCTGCACCCGCTGCCTGCTGGCACCCGCCGCCAGCCTGCCTGCACCTTCTGCCTCCCCACTCATGCCGGAACTGCCTTCCTGGATTTTTACACTCGCAGGAAGGGACAGCCATGGGCGGGGGGCGGGTGACAAGGCAGGGGTGGCGCCCAGGGTAGCCCGTGTCCCCCTCCGTCCCGAGCCCTGCCCGCAGAGGCACGCGTGGCCCCGCTGCCGGCACCGCTCGGCACTTGCTATTCTTGGCAGCGACGTCTGGAAAATGGGAGGCAGTGGAGGAATTTTGTTTGCTCCGTGCTGGGCCCGGGCCAGACATCTGGGCTGCAGCTGAGCAGGGCGCGGGACTGGCCCCTCATCGCCCCTGCCACGGCCCCCGGTGCCCCCGGCATGGCCCCAGCGCACCCCGGCACAGCCCCCGGCACCCCACGCCAGGACGGGCAGCACCCGACCGGCAGCTGCCTGCCCCAGGGACGAGGAGGCCCCACCGCTCGTGTGCTGAGCGTGGTGTGCTCAGCTCTGCGCTGAGGGCAGCGGGTGTCACTGCGGGTGTCACTGCGGGTGTCACTGCGGGCCTTGTGGGGTGGCAGCCGTGGCTCTGTGCGTGCGTGAGTGTGCCTCCGTGACTGCGCACGCTTGCGCTTGCATGAGTGTGAGCGTTTGCATGTGTGTGTGGGGGGGGGTGCCTGGGTGTTCCCGCATGTTTACGCGTGTACTCGCACACGAGTGTGTGTTCGCGTGTGCGTGTGCCCTCCCCGCTCCGGACCCCGCTCCGCCCTGCCCCGCCCCTCCGGGGCCGCCCTGCTCCCTTCCCGGCGGACGCGGAGGGCGGGGCCGGGCCGGGACAAGCCGAGCTGGGACCCAGGTGGGTGCCGGGGGCCAGGCTGGGTGCGGAGGCTGCCGGGGACGGGGGGCTCCTGGGGCCGGTGCGCGGGAGGTGGGAGGGGTGGTGTTCCGGGCCAAGGTCTGTGCGCTGCCGTCGGGGATCTGCCTGGGTTGGCACCGCGGGGCTGGCGGTGGAGTCCGTGTCCCGGCCGGCACTGGGGGTCTAGGCGCAGGTTCTGCCCGGGCAGGGACCGAGGGTCTCGGGTGGCTGGGTCTGTGTCCGATCTCGCACCGACTGTCTGGGTCCGTGCCGGGGTTGGCACCGGTAGTCTGGAAGGCTTGGCACTGGGGGTCTTAGGGCCTGGATCTGGGATCTGCCAGTTCTGGCACGGGGGGGTCTCCAGTGCTGCCGCTGCTGCCTGCCTCCACCCGCTGTGCCATCGTAGGGATGGGGCAGCCGGTGTGGGGGGTCCGTGCCCGGGGGTCCGCCCTACCCCTCGGCAGGCGCTGGCAGGTGCCAGGCAGGAGGGAGGAGCCCCGCGGTCCCACCACAGCCCTGGCTGGCTGGCAGCTGAAGAGGCTGGCAGAGACTGGAGAGTCCCCCACCTCATCCCAGTGCCTCTGGAAATGCCATTATTGCCTGCTGCCCTGTCATCAGGCCACCAGGCAGCCCAGCCCCACGGCACCATGCCCAGTCGGGGCCTCTGCTCACTGCCTGCTGCCTGCCCAGGACAGTCCCCACCTTGCCAGCCCCTCTGGTTGCCCCTGACAGCAGGAGCTCAGGCCAGGCCCTGGCCAGCTTTGCCAGGAAGCAGGCAGCTGTGCCCAGGTCTGTGCCAGGCACTGCTATGCATACATGCCCCTCTGGTCCAGAACCCACCATGGCCCAGCTCACACTGTGCCTGAGCAGGGCATTAGAACCTGGGGCAGTTGCAGAGAGCCCTGATTCTTTATCAGTGCTTCAATCATAACCGGTGTCGCAGCGAGGCCACAGTGACTGTGGCACGGGTGAAATCTGTTAGCTGTGCCAGGGGCTGTTGACTGGCGTGGCCAGGCTTGTGCTTTGCACGTGGTGTGGGTAGGTGTTGGCTGGCACACCCCGCCTGCCTGCAGCTGCCTGGGGCTGCTGCAGCATGGCTGGCAGGCAAGGTGGGGAGCTGTGTTTTGGCATGGTGCTTACCATAACCATCGCCTCCCGCTCCCACTTGCACATGTGCCAGTACCAAAGCCAGAGGAGCTCTTCCCTACCCTGTGGTAGGTGCCCATGAGGGTGGGCCTGAAGCACCACCAGCATGGGTTCCTCTGGCGCCCGTGGGCACCTGCTTGGCCAGAGCCCCCCTCAAACCCAGCTCCTATTTGCAGGGTGATACAAGGAGGGGCAGGGGCCAAACGTCAGGGGCTGGAGCAGCAGGGGAAACTGAGCCATGGGGTCTCATGATCCCATGATTGCTGGCTTGCCTGGTTCTCAGGAACCTGCTGCCTGCCCAGGGGGCCCTGTACAGCTGGCATCAGCCCAGCATGTGCCCTGTCCTTGTACCTATACCTGCAGGACAGCTCTGTGTTTGCAGGCACCGTCCAGATGCAGGGTTCGGCCAGGCATGGCGAGGGCCGAGTGCTGCTTGGCCAGGCTGCCTCAGTTTCCTCATGGGCAGGAGTGGGAAGGCTGCTCCTGGAGCCCCTCAGTTTTCAGGTTGGATTAATGGAGGCTTAAAAAAACCAGGCAGGAATGTGGCTGGCCCGTGTGTGTGTCCCCAGTCACTAGGTCAAGCTCAGTTGGGGTTCCCCTTGTGCTGTGCTGGGATGCCCTACTCTGATGCTTGGGGCTCTCTGGATCCCATCTGCAGTGCCGGGGAGGGATCGTGGTCTGGGGGCTGCAGGGTGGGGGCTGTAACCCGAGCTGAGGTCTCACTTCTCTACTCTAGCTGCGGGGCCTCCAGCCAGACCCCGGCCATGAGCCACACGCTGCTCTTGCTTCTGCTCCTGCTGCGCGGCCCCGCTGCCAGCCGCCCCCCGCCTGCTGCCACCCCCCGCCTCAAGCTGGCCTTCCCCGGTGAGTGTGGGACATGGGCAGGGTGGGGGCACACAGGGTTGAGCATGGGGTGTGCTGGTTCCGTGTCAGCACCCAGCATCATCTCAGGGGACAGGAGTGTCCAGGGGGGTGGGTGGCAGCATGGTAGGAGGGGTACAAAATCCTGGCACTGCTGCCTCACTGGCACCACCCTCCCTGCATGGGCTGCCAGGTTCCTCGCCTGACGCCAGTCCCCCCAGGGCCACCTGCCTGGTCTCGGGACTATCCCTGTACTCAGGCCTTCACTCTCAGCCCCCAGCATGTGCTGGCTCTGGTGCCTGTACCTTTGCGATGCATGGCAGTGGCACTCCCTAGCCATGGCTGTGCTGTGCTGTCCGGGCAGCTAGTGCTGTGTCCTGCCTGGCCACCCCGTGGGCTCCAGCGTGGTGTGAGGGGCTTTGTCCAGCGGCAGGTCCCCGCGAGCCTTCTCCTCCGAGCCTGACAAAGGGCTGTTTGTTCCTGCGCGGTGGGATTATCTCCGCGGGTCACGGAATGGCCCCTTCTCCCCCACCTCCTACCACCGGGGTGGGCAGTGCAGGGATGGGTGCTGGGGAGCCTGGAGATGGATGCTGGGCTGGCTCAGCATTGGGTGCTGGGTGGTTTAGGGGTAGGTGCTGGGCCAACACAGGGATGGGTGTCTGGATGGTGTGGGGATAAGTGCAGGGCCAGCATGGGGTCAGTGAACCCTGTCAAGCCAGTGGGACAGGTTTGGGGGAGGGGGCGGCATGGGCAGAGCACCATGGCCAGACCCAGGTCCCCCTGGGGTGTGTGTCCGGGGCAGGGGAGTTTGCCCGGCAGTGGTGAGTGCTGCGGTGGGGCCCAGATGAGCAATGCCAGTGGGTCCTGGCAGAGCTGAGAACTCGCCATGGGCTGCGTCTCTTTGTGCTGGAACGCTCCTGCTGCTACGAGGCCCTGCTGCTGGACGAGGAGCGCGGCCGCCTCTTCGCTGGCGCCCAGAACCACCTCCTCTCCCTGGCCCTGGATGACATCAGCCAGCGGGACAGGAAGGTAGTGGTAACAGGGGTGGGGGACACACCACTGGGTCGCCCTGGGTACACCCCAGAGCTGTGAGCATATCTCTCTCCCCCCACAGATCTACTGGCCAGCACCAGTGGAGTGGAGGGAGGAGTGCAACTGGGCTGGCAAGGACATCACCGTGAGTGCCAGGGGATACTGGGGAGTGCCAGGAGGATTCCAGGGGGCTACCCCACCATCACCTCCTCATGCCCTCGTTCCACAGGTCGAGTGCATGAACTTTGTGAAGATTCTGCACACCTACAACCGGACCCACCTGTATGCCTGCGGTACCGGCGCCTTCCACCCCGTTTGCGCCTTTGTGGAGGCTGGCCAGCACATGGAGGTGAGCCCCAACACCCAGCACCACTGTGGTCCCCAGCTGTCACTGCACACCCACCTCCCATACTTACTCCCTTCCAGGAGCCCATTTTCAAGTTGGACCCCTTGCGCGTTGAGGATGGCAAGGGGAAGAGCCCCTATGATCCCCAGCACACGGCTGCCTCTGTCCTCGTGGGTAAGGGAGAGCCGAGCCTGGCACCTGGGTGCAGTACATCGGGGGGTGCCAGGGGGTCCTCCATATCTCTTCCCTCCATGCCTGCTAGGTGAGGAGCTCTACTCTGGGGTGGCGACTGATCTGATGGGCCGTGACTTTACCATCTTCCGCAGCCTGGGCCGGCGTCCCTCCATCCGCACGGAGCAGCATGACTCGCGCTGGCTCAACGGTCAGTGCTGGGGGCTGGGAGGGCGGCAGGTTATTGCTACTCCTTGGAGGCTCTGAGGCAACAAGTCTCAGACACATCTCATCCTCCACTGCCTGCGGAGGGTGATTTTGGGGGTCCCCATGCCCCCCACTGAGCCCTGCTGCCTGGTGGGATTCTGCCCTCATTCTGCCTCTGCCCTGCAGCTGGGAAGGGGGAGGTCTGCACCCTTCTGGGACCCCGGTGAGTGTCCCAGGGAAGCAGAGCTAGCAGGAGCACTGAAGGCAGTACCTTTCTGTCCCCAGAGCCCAAGTTTGTGGCTGTTTTTTGGGTGCCGGAGAGCGAGGACCCTGATGATGACAAGATCTACTTTTTCTTCCGTGAGATGGCGGTGGAACGGCAGCAGGGACTGGGCAAGACCAGCTTTGCCCGCATCGGCCAGATCTGCCGGGTGAGAGCATCTGCGTGTGAGTGGGCTGGGGGCTGGAGGTGCCTATGGGTGCCACCTGCTGCTGCTGATGTTGGTACACTCCCTTTCCTGGCAGAACGACGTGGGTGGGCAGCGCAGCCTGGTGAACAAGTGGACGACCTTCCTGAAGGCTCGGCTCATCTGCGCTGTACCAGGACCTGATGGGGCAGACACCCACTTCGATGAGCTCCGTGAGTGGGGGGTGGGGGCCTGGTCTCACAGGGTACCTACGTGTGGCCCTGGCATGTCAGAATGGTGCTGATGCCCTCATGGCTTGCAGGGGATGTCTTCCTGCTGCAGACAAGAGACAAGCGCAACCCCCTGGTCTATGCCATCTTCTCCACCTCCAGGTCAAGCACCCTCCCCACTGCCCCCTCATGCCTGCTGGCGCTCCCCTTGGCCCTCACAAGGCCCCTCTCTCTCCCACCAGTTCCATTTTCCAGGGCTCAGCTGTCTGTGTCTACACCATGGCTGACATTCGACGGGCCTTCCTGGGCCCTTTTGCACACAAGGAGGGTCCCAACTACCAGTGGGTGTCGTACCAGGGACGTGTGCCGTACCCTCGCCCAGGCATGGTATGTGGCATGGGAGTGTCGCAGCAGGTGCTGTTGGTGGGATGCTGGTACCCAGGGTGGGTGGGGAGCAAGACCTCCTCAGTGCCTCCTTCCCTCAGTGCCCCAGCAAAACCTTTGGCACCTTCGGCTCCACCAAGGACTTCCCAGACGAGGTGATCCAGTTTGCCCGGCACCACCCACTGATGTACAACCCGGTGCTGCCCCATGGCCAGCGCCCGCTCTTCCTGCAAGCTGCTGTGCCATACACCTTCACCCGCATTGCTGTTGACCGCGTCACTGCAGCTGATGGCCACTACGACGTCCTCTTCATCGGCACAGGCATGTGGTGACCCCAGGGCCAGGGCAGGGAGGGAGGGTTGGGGGATGCTAGAGACAAGGCCCCCAGACTCACTCCTGCCTGTCTGCAGATGTGGGCACAGTGCTGAAGGTGGTCTCAGTGCCCAAGGACAGCTGGCATCACATGGAGCCACTGCTGCTGGAGGAGCTGCAAGTCTTCCAGGTGAGGAGGGGCTCTGCAGCTTCCCAGTTGGACACCCCCGGCTACCTGCACTATGCTTCATGCCCAGGTGCTCCAGCTGCCAGGATGTAGGAGCTGGCAGCCCAGACTCCTGGCTCCCTCTAACTTTTGCCCTCACTGCTCACAGGATGCCTCCCCTGTCACCAGTCTGCAGCTCTCCTCCAAGAGGGTAAGGGGGCAAGCTGGGTGGGTCTCCGTGTCCTGCCATGGCTCTGCCTGGCTCTGTGCCGCGACATGGGGGTGCTCACCTCCCTTCTCTCTCCCGCAGCAACAGCTCTATGCTGGATCGACCACGGCACTGGCCCAGTTGCCCCTGCATCGCTGCGGTGCCTATGGCAAAGCCTGTGCCGAGTGCTGCCTCGCCAGAGATCCATACTGTGCCTGGGATGGCACCGCCTGCACCCGTTATGTGCCCAGCACCAAGAGGTAGGTGAGGTGCCAAGGCACGATGCTGGGATAGCCAGCCTGCCCCGACACCAGGGTGAGGAGCCCAGGCCGTGCTGCTGCCGGAGTCCCTGCTCCTCTGCCACCTTCCCTCAGGCGTTTCCGCCGGCAGGACATCCGCAACGGTGATCCCAACGTGCTCTGCTCTGAAGGTGAGCCAGGACCCAGCCTGGGGCTGGGCGTCAGCCCGACCGGAGCAGGGGGCTGACGGCTGGGCCGTGTCGTGTCCCCACGCTAGATCCGCGGCGGGCCAGTGTTCCCCAGAAGCAACTCTACGGGGTGGAGGGCAGCACCGCCTTCCTGGAGTGCATCCCCAAATCCCTGCAAGCCCGCGTCCTCTGGCTGTACCAGCGCACCCTGGATGACCCACAGCGAGAGGTAGGTTCTCCCCGGCCGGGTGCCGCCGGTGGGACCGTGCCGTGCCGTGCCGTGCCGTGCCGTCCCGTGCCGTGCCGAGCCGACCTGACCGCCCGTCCCCGTGGATGCCGCAGGTGCAGACGGACGAGCGGGTGGTGCGGACGGAGAGGGGTCTCCTGCTGCGCAGCGTGCAGCGCGCCGACGCCGGCCTCTACCTCTGCCACGCCACCGAGCACGGCTTCACCCAGCCCCTGCTGCGTCTCTCCCTGGAGGTGATCGGTGCCCGGCAAGCAGCGGGCATGGCACCCGCCGGAGATCCCCCGCTCGCCGCCGGGCCTCCCTCCCGCAAGGTGTGGTACCGGGATTTCCTACAGCTGGTGGAGCGCCCGCCGCTCGGGGCCGCGGACAGGGCCTGCCAGCGGCACTGGGGCTGGGGAAGGCCCCCCGCGGCACCCCGCGCCCACGCCGGAGCCCCCGGCCGCGGTCAGGGTGAGGAGCCGCGCAAAGCCCGCCGCCGGCGCACCCACGAGGGGCCGCGGGCCGAGCGGGGCCCCCGCAGCGCGTCCCCCTGGTGACGCCGGGGCCGGCCCCGGGCGCCGGGCTCTGCCTAAAAGCGGGGCCGTGGGCAGGGGCAAAACCCCCCGCCGGCCTCGGCGGCCCCGCCGGCAGCACCGGAGCCGGGGCCGGGCAGCGGCAGGGGGCTGCGGAGCCGGGAGGGCAGCCGGGCTGACCGACCCCGCGACGGGCTGCCGGCCTCCCTTGCCGCGGGCTCCAGCATCAGTGCTGGGACTCGGCCGGCTGCCAGCACTGCAGAGTCACTGACATATTTATTAACGACTGTTACAGACGAATGTAAAGCTGCCCCGGCAGGGGGGCGGCAGTGCCAGGCTGTGCCCCCCCCCGGGCATGGCACCACGGGGGGACTGGGCAGCAGGGGCACAACCGAGTTCCAGGGGCTGCAGGCAGGAGCGGGACCCCGGAGGGGCAGGACAGGCGCTGGCCAGACATGGGGGGCCCAGCAGGAGAACGGGGGGTCCAGGGGAAGATGTGGCAGGGCACAGAGGTAGTGCCCAGTGCCCCGGGTGCAGAGCAGCGGCACAAGGGGGGGCCTTGTACTAATTGAACCCAATAAAGGAGAGGATTCAGCCCAGGGTCCAGTGTTTGCCCCAGGGAACACTTGAGCTTCTGGCCTCCCAGACTTTCATTTATGGAAGATGAAAACCGAAACTCCCCAATGCCAACAGCCCAGCACTTAAGGCAGTAATGAGAGATGACGTCAAAGTCTGCTGCCTGTGGTGGCACCAGGACCCCCAGTGGCACTGGCATACCTGGGGTGACACCAGCACCAGCCATGTCCCAGTGCCAGCTGTGCCCCAACCTGGACACTTGAGCCCCAGCGTGAGCACAGGCAGGTGCTGGTGCAGGCAGGGCAGCCCCAGTCCCCGGGAAGGGCCTTGGTGCAGGGTCCTGCTGGTGGGACACTGCCTCGTGCCAGTGGGACACCCAGGAGAGAGCCTGGGCAGGAGCCCCCCCAGGAGCCGGGGGCTGGGGAGAGATGAAGCACTAGGGCTCGGGCCACCTTAAATTCCCAGCGGTGATCGGGGTGGTGGCCCGGGAAGGTTTAAAAGCTGCTTCAGGCAGGAGCAGGCAGAGGAGAGACAGGATGGAGCTGTCTTTTTCCTGACGTCCAGCTGGCATTGAGTTGGCACCCCTGACCCCACCGGGCACCCTGGGCTTAGGTAGCACCGCTGCTGTATGCCCGTGTGTCCCTGTGCTATCCCAGCAGCCAGTGGCATTGAGGTGCCCCCTCATCCCAATGCTGCCCCTTCTTGACCACCTCCCTCATGCCACTTGGCACCATCTCCAACCCTGTGAGCAGCACAAGGATCTACCAAGGCATTTATTTCCCCGGGGGAAAAAATTCCAGGAGGGGGTTACAAAGGCTTGGGTTAGTGCCAGGGGCACTGCTCAGGAGGGTGAGCAGGCAGGGAACTGGGGGTGCTGAGGGCCTGCGCCTCCCCGGAGACGCAGGAGCATAAAGATGGTGCTCCTGGGCTGGATGTTGTAGTGTGCCAGCACATGCCCATCCTCCAGCTCCCTGGAGCCATATGTCAGGCGCTGCTGGTCAGCAGGAGGCCCCTGCCGGGCATGGATCTGCTCCTTCAGCTGCCGGACGGTGTTGGTGGGCTGCACTGTGTACGTGGTGGTCCGGTTCTTGTCATCCTTTACGAAGACCTCCATCACTTGGGGCTCGGTCTGCAGCAGCATCAATGTGGTGTTGTAAAAGATGCCATGGGTGGCCAGGGTCTCGTCATCCTTCAGGACAAGGGTGCTCCTGCCCGGCTCCTGCTGTGCCAGACGCTGCCTGTACCAAGGGACATCCCATGCCTGCTCAATCTCCTCCTTCAGCTGCCTGATAGTGGTGCTCGGGCTGACAGTCCTGCTCAGGCTGGTGCCCACCAGCTGCCTCACCTCAATTGTCACAGGCCTGGCTGGCTGCAGGGGCAGAAAAAACAGGTGGGCAAAGCCATCAGGGGCAGGGGGGCCATGATGCCCACAGGCACAGGCAGCCTTACCTTCACATCCCAGGGCTGGGTGTCCTTGACGCAGAGCAGTGAAAGGTGGCGGGCAGCTTTCTGTGCCATCAGGTCCCAATTCTTGCTTTGACCCAGGATCCCTGTGGGGTCAGCAGGGTCCAGGATGACAGGGCTGCAAACACAGAGGGTGGGCACTGCTGTCAGCCTGGGGCAGTGCTATAGAGTGGGTGGCATGGATCCCACTGGGCACCGCCCTCACCGGGGACTGCACAGCAGCCTCTTGACATGGGCGCCGATCTGGCTGTGCTGGAGCGAGTAATACTTCTCCCAGTAGATGCAGATCTCCTGGTGCCGGCACAGCAGCTCCAGCACTGTACGGAAGCCCTCAGCTGTGACAAAGGAGTGGCTGGAGCCTGTGCCCACCTCCCAGGCATAGATAGTCAGCAGCTCCAGGGCATACTTGGGGGGCAGGTCTGCAGTGTGGTACTGTGACTTCATCTGTGGGGAGGACAGGGATGGGGGTGAGAGCTGTCCAGGGCAGGTGCCCAGTGGGTGCTGGGGAAGCCAGGCAGTCCCTCACCTCGTTGTACCAGAATTTGACCAGACGCAGGAGGTTCTTCAGCTTGGTAGGGCAACGCTTCACAAACTTCTTCTGCAGCTCAGTGAAGCATGGGGAGAATTCCCCAGGGCCGCCACTGGCATTCAGGAGCCCCACGTACACCTCTGCATCTGGCGGGGCATCCTGGCTCACCTGTCCTGTGGGGTGAGAAGGAGGGTAAGAGCATTCCCAGCACTGACACCACAGTCTGGACCATGCCAGCCTGCAGTCCTTACCCAAGGCATCGTAGGCAGGCAGGATATCCACCTCGATAGACTCCAAGGTCTCCTTGGAGCAGAGAGCAAAGCTGAGGGAGCGCGGCGTATTGTCAGGACCCTTGTACCGGGCCTCGCTGATGTTCACAGTGAACGTCAGCCTCTGCTTGCAGGCGTGCAGCCTCTTCTTGATCAAATCCAGGATATACTTTCTATTCTGCTTCTGCTGCTGGTAGCTGGAGAAGCAGCTGAGGAAGAGCACCACATCGGCATCGGATTTGTTCTTCAGGGCTGTGCCCTTGCCTGCTGAGCCACCCTGCAGAGAGATAGCCTGCCCACTCAGCACTGCCACCCCTCGGCACAGGGACCGCTTGTCACCAGTCGTGGAGCTGCCAGGGGAAACTGAGGCAGGACAGGAGCTGAAGCCGTGGGTCTCCGAGCTGGGCAGTACTCACCTTGACAGTCTTGTGGACATGGATGTCGTCAAAGCAGTCCTCCTTCAAGAAGTCACAGATCTTCTTCACCGTCTCCTTCACCTGCTTGAGGAAAGACGTGCTGGGCTGCAGGACCTCCATGATCCAGTTGTCCAGCTTGTTGGCAGGCACAGTGTCCAGCCCGTTCATCGATGGCACCTGCCCCACATTCATCCTGCCGGGTGTGGGTGTTCCCTCTACCCCTCTTCTGCCCACCCCACCTGATGTCCCTGCCTGCGGCTGCCAGCAGCAGCTTTTAAACCTTCCCGGGCCGCCGCCCCCATGGCGTCACCGCCGGGAAGTTAAGGTGGCCCCGGTCCCAGCGCTTCGTCTCTCCCCAGCCCCCGGCTCCTGGGGGGGCTGCTGCCCAGGCTCTCTCCTGGGTGTCCCACTGGCAGGAGGCAGTGTCGGGGGGCTCAAGCGTCCAGGTTGGGGCACAGCCGGCACTGGGACATGGCTGGTGCTGGTAGCACGGTGTCACACCAGGCAATGGGACATGGCCGGTGACAGTGCCACTGGGGGCCCTGTTGTCGCCACAGACTAAGAGGCTCTGGTGTCACACCAAACAATGGGACATGGCCAGTGCCACCAGGGCTCCTGATGTCACCGCCGGCAGTGGGACGTGGCTGGTGCCAGCATCACCGGGGCCCCTAGTGTCCCCCGGCAGTGGGACGTGTCTGGTGCCAGCATCACCGGGGCCCCTGGCTCGACCCCGCGCTGGCAGCGGGAGCGGCGGGCGGTGCTGCCCGTGCTGCCTTAAGCGCCGGGTACGGCGGAGCCGGGAAACGAGAGTTTCTGTTCCTGCCCCTGTTTCGGTTTCTGGCTCTGATGAGGAAACGAAAGTGCAAGGACCCCGCGGCGGC
>JANVCC010000038.1:16161479-16227900 GCA_025345505.1 Todiramphus chloris collaris | reverse complement strand
CGGGAGGCCGATGGGGCAGCGGCGCCGCGCCGGGCCGGCCCTGCCGGGAGCGGGGGCGCCGCGCAGGCCTCGTGGCCCCCACAGGCCGCCGCCCCGGTGGCCCCCGCGCCGCCTCTTCCCCGTGCGGCCGGGGTCCGGCCGGCAGGGGCTGTCACCAAACCCCTCCCCGCAGGTGGCCCTGGCAGCGCCCGGGCGGTCTCGCCCGCGAGCGAGGAGGAGGCCGGCAGTGAAGTGCTGAGCCACTGCAGCAGCGCCAGCGAGGGGGCCAGCCCCGCCGAGGAGGGCGCAGGTGAGCCCCGGGGCTGCCCGCTGCGTGTCCCGCCGTGGGTGGCGACGCTGCCGCCGCGTCCCCCACCCGTGACCCTCCCGCCTTCGCACGCGGGCGCCTCGGTGACGTGGGCGCTGCCCTGGCAGGGAGCGAGGCGGCGGGAGAGCAATGCCAGGAGGAGGAGGCAGAGGACAGGCTGAAGGAGCACATGGACAGCCTGCTGGACAAGAGGTGAGCGGAGGCCATCACCCCCCGTGGGCGTGCCTGGCACGCTGCCTGTCCCTGCGGGCGCTGCCAGCCGGGAACAGGGTTGTGCTCCTTCCCGGGCCACCCCGCCCCGTGACCTGCTGTGGTCTCTCGCAGCGCCAAGACGCGTCAGGCGGCACTGCAGAGCCTGCGCCTGGCCCTCTCCTCCAGAACCCTCTCAGAGTTCCTGCTGGAGCGCCGCCTCACGCTCACCGACTCCCTGGAGAAGTGTCTCAAGAAAGGTCTGGGTGCAGGCGGGTGCCGGGCTTGGGGGCAGTGGGGCCGGTGTCCTATGTCTGAGGGAAGTCTCTCGTGCTGCCCGCAGGTAAAGGGGAGGAACAGGCACTGGCGGGCACAGTCCTCACCCTCCTCTGCCTCCAGATGGGCTCCGCCCCGGAGGGGGAAGAGTTGTTTCGCAGCCTGAAGCCCCTGCTCATCAGTGTGCTGACAGACAGCACGGCCAGCCCTGGCGCCCGGCAGAGTGTAAGGCTCGGCCCCTTTTCTCTCGGGCCCAGGGAGCACCTTGGCAGTGGGGAGAGCCCAGGCTATGCCTTTGGGGGCCCCTGCGGTCACGGGAGGGTGTCAGGATTGGGTGCCGTGGGGTAAAGCAGGGGCACCCTGAGCCTGCTTCCTCTGGCTCTGGCCTGGCACTACCTCCTCTGACTGCCTTTTCCCCATGTCTTTCGCCAGTGTGCCATGGCCCTGGGCATGTGTTGCTACATTGCCGCTGCTGACCTCGAGGTAACTGCACCTGGGTGTCATCCACACTATGCTGGAGGGCACCCCAGGGGCTACTGTGCCATCTGCCCTCAGCCCACAATGCCAGGGCAGCTTGGAGCTGAGCCAGGGAAGGGGCATGGGAATGTCAGTGACAGCCCAGGCCCCTTCTCTGGACAGCATGGATCTGAGCCAGGGGCAAAGCCCACCTTGCAGAGATGGAGTGTTGCGGGTGGAGGAGTCTCTCCTGCCCTGGAGAGCTCCTGGTGCCCCCCCTGGGCAGGGTGGGTCCCCTTTGGTCCCCAGTACACAGCTTCACCGTGGTGTCTTCCTGGCAGCTGTTGTCTGACAGGAGGGTTTTCCTCCTGCAGGACCTGATCTTGTGCCTGTCCTGCTTGGAGGGCATCTTCAGCCCCCCCAGTGCAAGTGAAGGGGGCTCGGCACCCAGCCAGCACGGCCCTCTGCACTGCAGCGCACTCCAGTCATGGTCCTTGCTCCTCACCATCTGCCCCCCTTCCCACATCAAGAGCATCTTGGACAAGTGAGTGATCTGTGGGGGTGTGGGGGCTGGTGTGGGGCACCTGGCGACGGAGGGGGGAGCCCCTGGGGTGGCCCTCAGCCCCCCTGACTGCTGTCCTGTCCCCAGTCGCTGGCTGAAGCTGCCCCCGCTGCTCTCCAGCAGCAATGTTGCGCTGCGCATCCTGGCTGGGGAAACCATCGCACTGGTGTTCGAGCTGGCCCAGGATGTGGAGGTATGGTGGGCGCTGTGGTGGCAGGAGGCAGTGGGTGGGTGGGCAGCAGAGTGGCAAGGAGCTGTTGACACCGGCACCCTGCCTGTGCCCTGGCTGAGCTGGCACTGATGGCATTGGGACGTTCCAGGCTGGCGTCACCAGCAGGTGCCCAGGGAGAGAGGCTGGCTCTGGTGATCTCCCAGCTCTGGCCTGGAGATGGTGGTGGTAAGATGGTAGGCGGTGCCTGGAGCCGCGTCCCCTCCAAACCTCACTGTTTTTTTGGCAGGAGGACTTGTGCAACCAAGATACAGAGTTCTTGCGTGCCCAGCTCAAGGTCCTCGCTACTGAGAGCAACAAGTATCGAGCCAAGACAGACCGAAGGAAGCAGCGCTCCATGTTCCGGGACATCCTGCGCTTCATTGAGGTACTGGAGTCTGTCGGTGCCCTTCCCTGCCTAGCCCCCTGTGGTGCGGCTGCTTGCTCAGCTGCCTGGTGAGTCCCCTCTGCTGAAAGCCAGTGGGACAGGCACCCAGGTTATTGCTGATTCCAGTTTCTCTGCTCAGAGCGGGGAGTACCAGGAGGAGACCATCCGATTTGGGCTGGAGTGCATGTACCTGGACAGCTGGGCACGCCAGCGGACCTACCAGGCCTTTAAAGAGGTGCTGGGCTCTGGCATCTGCCACCACCTCCAGGTAGGGGCTGTGTGGCTGTGCTGGGGGGTACCAGGATGGTGCTGGCCAGTGCTCACAGGCCTCTGCTTCTGCAGAACAACGAGCTGCTACGGGAGATCTTTGGGCTCGGGCCTCCCTTGGTGCTGGACGCAGCTGCTCTGAAAGCCAGCAAGGTCTCCCGCTTTGAGAAGGTGGGTGGCCCCACCCAGATGTGTGCCCACAGTCCACTCCCTTGCCACTGTGGGATCCAGCCCAGCACCTGAGTGTGGTGGGCACAGGTGGGGAGGTGAGCAGAGGGGTACGCCCTAACCCATCTCTCCTTCCTTCCCTTCCAGCACCTCTACAACTCGGCTGCCTTCAAAGCCCGCACAAAAGCCCGGAGCAGGGTGCGGGACAAGCGGGCAGACGTGCTGTGATGGGCGGAGAGGGGCAGAGCCCCTGGCCCACCTGAACTGCAGACCCAGCACTGTGAGGGGCAGGTGCCCCCAGCCCTTGGGCTTTTATTCATGTACAGCAGAGTATTTAATGCCTGGAGCTGCCCCACCAGGGGCTGCCCCCTCTTTTATTTTTTTTAACCAAAAAAAAACCCCAAAAACCAAAGGATAAAAGAAGAGCAGGGGGGGTAGGTGGTGGCGTGCTGCTGTGGGTGCCTGCTCTGGGGCTGGGGCTCTGCATGGCACGGTGGGAAGGTGTCTCACAGGGCTCCTGCAGTCCCTTTCAGAGGCATGGCTTGTGTGTCCCCTCTCCAGTCCACTGGGGGCACCAGGGTGTCCTGGCACAGCCCAAAGGGCTGGGGGAGGGGGCAAAACCATGCAGGGCTGGGGGGTGGCTTGCCCTGGGATCTGTGTCCGCGGCAGGAGTGCTCCCCCAGTTACCTCCTGCCACGTTGGGCACAGCCCCTGCCTCCACAGCTGGCCTGGCACCCAGGGGTGGCAGCAGAGTGGTATGGGGTGGCAGGCACTTCCCAGCCCTGCCAGCTGCTTGCTCTGAGCCCTTTTTCAGCCAGATGCTTTATATGAAATAGTCCTCTTGTGGGAAATTAATTACAGAGGGGTGGCACATCAGGTGAATCCCAATGCTGCCTGTGCAGCCTCGGGGGCTGCTTCCAGCTGGGACTGCCTGCCACCCCAGGAATGTATCTGTGGTGGTGATTTTCTAAGACTTTGATTACAGGAGGTAATTAAAAGGCTAATTGGAGGTTGCCTCTGCCTTATTGTGAAGGGGAAGGGTGGTTACTGTGGTGAGTGCCGGTCCTTGCAGCCCTGTCCCTTTCTTGCAGCCTGGGGCAGGAGCCAGGATTGCCCCTGCTACCCCCTGTGCCCCATGGGGTGATGCTGCCCGGTCTGAGCAGGGTGAGGGGGGCTCCCCATGCTCCCCTCCTGCCCTCTGGTGGCCTGGTGCCCGTGGAGGGTTGAGAGCAGCTCAGCGGTGCCCGCTGGGCTCAGTGCTGGTGTTGAGGCGAGCCCAGAGCTGCCCCGTGGCTGCTCGCAGCTGGTGCACAGCATCCTCCTGGCTCTCCAGCCACTGGGCCAGTGCCCGCACTGACTGGCTCTGCAGGACTGTGGGGACAGGATGGGAACACGCTGGGGACAGGCCTTTCTGTACCTGCACCCCAGTTGCCCCCACCCTGCCCAGTACCACGTACCACTCAGGTAGATGGCCAGCGTGGCCAGGACCAGGCTCGCCAGTGCCAGGAGCCCCAGCAGGGCGAGAAGCAGGGGCTGGCTGGGACCCAGGCAGGGACAGGGGCTGGTGGCAGGCATGGGGCGCAGGGTGGGCAGGAGCACAGGGGAGCCAGGGAGCACGGGGTGAGGCAGCGGCAGGCGGAGGCTGCTGGAGGTGGCTGGGCCATTGCCTGCAGGCAGGGGAGAGAAGAGGTCAGAACCTGTCCGGAGGCATGGCTGCGCCTGACAGGGCGCGCGCACACACACACACACACTCTCACCCTCTGCGCCCTTGTGCCCAGCCGAGGCCCAGTGCAGGTCGCTGATGGACTCCACGGGGCGCAGGCTGATGGCTCCGGGCTCGCTGCCATCAGGGTCTCCAGGCTCTGCTGGTGTGGCCCCCTCAGCCCTTCCCATGCTGTCTGCCGGGAGTGAGGGCAAAGGGTGAGCGTGGGCCCTGCCCCAGGCACCCCTTCAGGGACCAGATCCCCCTCCCCTGGAGGTGACCCCATCTTTGACCCCAGCCTGGTGCTGTGCCAGGGCAGGCATCCAGCACCAGTGTTCCCTTGGCACAGGCCTGCGGCCACAGGCAGGCAAGTGCTGGCTGTGCCCCCCCCAGCCCCAGTGCTGTCATCGGGGCACTTAGCGGGCGTCTGGTGGCCACGGTCCCAGAGCCTCGTTAGTGGGGCTGGAATCTGTCCCTGACTTGGAGGCAGGAATGTGCCACCCACCCTCCCCAGCCTGGGTAGCTGGGGCACTACATGGCTGTCTGGGGCTCCCTTGGGCCAGCTGGGAACCATGGAAGTAAGGGGGTTTTGCCAGCACCATCTTGGGAACCAACTCTGCCCACACTGGGGTAGAAGGAAAGGGTGTTTTTCTAGGCATTCGTGTGGTTTTGAGCAGTGGTCAGGGCCCAGGCAGCGAGCCTGTGGCAGAGTGGGGCAGGGTGGCACTGCGCCTGCTCCCAATCCCTCACGGGGTCAGTGGTGTGTTGCAGGGCAGCACGGTGCCGCTGCTGGTGGGGCTGGCAGGCGTCACAGCTGGGAAGCCTCAGCTGGTGCCCAGATTCTCCCCAGGGCCTGCCTTTGACGGGGGGCTAGCCCATGGGTGCCCACGTCACCCCTGCATCTGCTTGCTCCCAGCTGTGGGGCACAATGGGTCACGGATGGTTGGTGCAGGGGGTGGCAGCTGTGCCAGCCAGTTGCCTGACCCCCCCCCTCCCCCAAACCCCTCCTGCCCTGTGCCCACAGCCCTCCAGGACCCCTTTCTTTCCTGGGCAGGCATCTCTGCCCACAGCCCCCACAGTGGAGAGCAGCGTTTGGCCACTGCTTCCACCCCAACACTATGGCCCCGTGCTACCCAGTCCCCCCTGGGGTGCCAGGGTGCCTGCCAGCCCCCAGCCCGCTCCCCAGCCTACCTTCTCCAGCCTCCCTGGGCATGGCTTCCCGTGCCCTGTGCCTGGGCAGCGTGTGTGGGCAGTGAGGTGGTGCAGGGCCCCCGGGAGCCAGGCACTGGGCTCCTGGTGTGCCAACTGCACCGCTTAAAATAGGACAGTGAGAAACACAGTTGGGGGTGGGGGGGAGTGGGAGATAAAAATAGCCATGGGGAGGGGGGCCTGGCAGCATAGTCACAGCTGCTGGCAGCATGGTGCCAGAGTGGCAAAGGGAGGGCAGCACATGTCAGTGCCCCATGCCACCTTCCCAGGGTAAAGGGGCTGACAACTCACTGTGGGATCAGGATAGAGCCTGTGCAGGGAAACTGAGGCACCAGTGGGTCCATCCAGAGCCAAACTATGGGCTCTGCTGCCTCTCAGCAGCAATAGAGATTGTGCCCGGCCTGGGGGCACCACAGAGAACCCCCAGCTTTGACCACAAGGACCATGCCAGCTGTGTCAGGAGGCTTTATTCAAGTTAATGAGACCACAGGTAGCACTGGGCAGCAGAGCTGCCGAGGTGGGGGACCACGGCGGCCCCCAGCTCTGGTCACGAGCCCCACGTGCCCTGTGGCAGGCAGGTGTCGGAGGGTGGGAGGTCATTGTGCCTGTAGAAGCCATGAGCATGGGTGGATGCCAGGCAGGAAACTGCAGGGCCAGGGTGAATCCGCTGGGCACAGTCCTTGCCAGCCCAGCCACGGTAGCAGTGGCAGCGGAAAGAGGCTGGTGGGCCACTGCCAGGGCCAAGATGCAGGAGACTGCCCAGGTCGTGGGGCTGCCGGCGTATGCAGCGCCCATGCCCGTGGCACTGCCCATAGCTGCATTCCCGAGCTGCTGACATCACATTGGCCACATAGGGCCCCAGGGTGGACACAAGGTAGTGGTGCAGGCTGACACAGCTCTCCTGGGGAGGGGGGGGAAGCACCAGTAAGTACCATCCCTGGCACTGGGGTCCCTCTGGCCACCCCTCCTGGCAGGCACAGAGGACATGGCCATCCCATATGTCCCGTGCCCACACCGCCGCCTGCCACACGCCAGCTCTGGTGCCGCAAGGAGCCGTACTCACAGCTGAGCGGGCGTATGACAGGTCCCCCCAGAGCACCAGTCCGGCCGCACCCAGCGCTGCGCTCTCTCCGATGGTGTGCACCAGGTCAGCCTGCCCAGAGAAAGAGCTGTGACCAGGCTTGGGGGCACAGGCCATGTCCCAGTGCCAACCATGACCCCCCCCCCCACCGCCAGCTCGTCCCGTGGTCCTTACCAGCTCCAGGAAGCGGGGCGAGCGGCGGAAGGAGAGGCGGGAGTAGGCGACCACGGGCAGGAGGCCGTTGGCCCCGAAGGCAGCCAGACGCAGGGCCTCGCGCAGCCGGTGGTGCACGTAGCGGCGGCGCAGGGCGGGTGGCAGCGCCGATGGCAGGTAGATGCTGGGGTACAGGGCGGCCGAGGCGGCCCAGAGCCAGCGCAGACGGTTGTTGCGCTGCATCTCTGCCGGCTGGCACCGCCCGGTGTAGTTGGCCTCCTTGGCCCAGTTGTTGTTGAGGCAGTCGGGGAAGCGGTAGAAGCCCCAGAGCCCCCCGGGGCGCAGGGTCCGGCCCAGCAGGAGCGTCTCCTCCATCAGTGCCTGCGCTGCCTGCTCAAACTCCGACTGGGCCAGCCGGAGCCGCTGCCGTGCTGGCAGGAGACCGTGCTGGTCCCGCACCCACTGCTCTGAGGCCGACTGGTAGATCCGCTTGGCCCCCCAGTTCTGAACCCAGAGGGGCCTCCACTCCTCCCAGTCCAACACGGCCAGGCCATGGAAAGCGGGGTGCAGGAGGCGGTGGATGTCTGCAGCCACCCTGGCAAGGTGGGCACTAAGGGAGACCCGCTGGGGGATTCCTCCGTTATGGGGGACACCCTGCCGTGACAGGTAGGGGTACAACCCAAACTTGTTCTTGTAGAAGATGGTGATATTCTGGCCGGTGAAGTGGCCATCCCGATTCTCCACAATGCCGTAGTCGCCAAGGGGCAGCCCCACACCGAAGTGGTGCTGGCAGCGGCCAGTGGGGATGTTCCACACCACAGTGAAGGGCTGGTCACCAACCAGAGGCTCTGGTGCCGGGCTTTCCCCACCAGCTGTGCCCAGTGCCAGGCAGACCCACAGTGCCAGCACTGTCACCATCCTGTGTCGCTATCTGCCCGCAGGGCCGGCACCCTGTGGGGAAAGAAGAGCAGCAGGGGTGAGGCAGCAAGGCACAGAGGACACCTCAGTCATGCTGGCACTGCTGCGCTGGCACATGGTGGGCTAGGACCATGTGCAGCCCAGCCCAAAATCCCACAGGACTCAGCAAACTGGGGTTTCAGACACCTCCTGCCTCAGTGCTGCCAGCAGCAGCTCTGCCTGCTGTGCCCTGCTGCCCAGAGCCCCTGCCTGCACCACCATGGCATGGCTCTGGTCCGGCACTGCAAGCCACCACCGAGCCCAGTGCCTCCGTTTCCTGAGGGCTAGGGAGGAAAACTAGCAGTTTCCCTGCTCATAGCCAAGGCGCCATGACCCCCTCTTCCCCATCCGGTAGCAGGGCCTGCCCAGGCTGGGTGTCCTGCTGAGGGAACTGAGCCCCAGAACAGCTGTGGCAAAGCAATGGGGCAGCTCCAGCCCCCCAACCCCGGGCAGGGCTGGAGGGGGCTGGGTGACCCTGCCTGGTGCTGGCCAGCTGCACAGGGCCAGGGGATCAGGCAGGGGGCAGGCCCAGGGGATGGGTGACACAGCAGGGACAGTGCTAATCCCCCGGCATGGGGCCCAGCCGTTCTCCCTGACCTTCCTGCTCCTGTGCCTCTGGCCCTCGCCGCCGCCGGCTGCACCATCCCAGTGCAGCTGGGGGGAGCCTGTGGCCCACAGTGCCCTGCCCTACATCCCCATGTGCCCCTAGGCCATGGCGTGCCTCAGTTTCCCCAGCCTGCTCAGGGGGCAGAACAGCAGCCACGGCATGCTGTCACCCCAGCTGCCCCACAGACAGTGCCCGGGGTAGAGGAGACACTGGTGAGACTGGGCAGTGTTCCCGGGACCAGTCCCAACCCCAGAACCTGGAGTGGGCTCAGCTCCTTGCCGTGCTGGTGGTCCCAGGGCTATGGCCAGGCGAGCTGAGGGCCAGGGCAAACGAGGGAGGCTGGGGGAGCTGGTGCCAGCCCCAAAGAACAGCAGGTAGTCAGGCAGCACCGGGGCAAGCAGCCCCTGCCCACACTGCATTTAATCACTGGCTCAGGGTCCTGGCCCCTCAGATGTCTTTCTTCATCCAGAAGATGGGCAGCCCTTTGGCGTCACGATAGGGGGTCTCCAAGAGGCTCTGCCCACTGCTCTCGGCCAGGACTCCCCTTGCCCAGACCACAGTTGGTGAGGGGGGTGGCGGGGGGGCAGCAGGGGGTGGGAGGGGAGTTGGGGGACCAGAGGGCACCGTTAGCGTGGTGGTGGTGGCAGCTGCACCAGGAGGGGCAGAGAACAGGCGCAGCACCTCGGTGGATATTGCAGGGCTGAGGAAGGCCACACTCTGCACCGGCTTGCCCAGGAGGAAGCCCAGATGGGCGTAGAAGTGCTGCTTGTCGTGGGTGGTGAGGTGCAGGCAGCTGAAGCCCCGGGCCCGGGCCCAGCGCTCAGTGGCCTCCATCAGCCGCCGCCCGTAGCCCTGGCCCCGCAGCGCCCGGGCCACCACCACACTCTCCACAAAAAGGTCATAGGGCTGCCCAGCCACGCGGGAGAGCCGGACATGGCCCACGAGCTGGCAGGGACCCTCCTGGCCGGTGGGGGCCTCAGCGGTGGCCTCGGCGGGGCGCTGGCTCCGCAGCAGCAGCAGGCAGGCAGGGAAGGTGTCCGAGGAGCGCTGGAGCATGTGGAGCCGCGACGCCCGGCTCTTCCCCCACTCCTCGCCCAGCAGCTCAGCGCAGGCCTCCAGCAGCTCCGGCCTCTGGTGCAGGGGGACCAGGCTGAGCTCCTCTGACGCAGAGCCCATTCTTCTCACTGATGGAAGACGAAGCAGGCCACAGCTTAGAGGCCGCTGGGGACATACCATGTGTGTCCCCCCAAACCCAGCACAAGCCCTGGCGCAGCTGGACAGATTAGCGGCGGGTCTGAGGTCAAACAACAGCACTATGTTGGGGAAGTGGTGTGTGGTGCCTGCTCCAGGCTGCCATGCTGACACAGCCACGGGCAAGTCTGGCACTTGGCCTTGCCCCCTCCCCAGCCCTGACACCAGCTTCTGCCACCTGGGCACCCTCCTGAGACCAGTCAGTTTGTCACACATGTCGCCAGCCTACAAGAGAGGGCTGCAGTGCCACATTGCTGAGCAGACTCTAGCCATGCTGTACCGGTGCAAGGGCTCAGGGGGACCCCGATGGCCTCCAAGGAGCCAGGAGCCCCCTGCCACTGGGAAGGCCCAGCAGCTGTTCCCCTTCTGAAGGTGAAGCCACAGGCAGAGGGCAGGAGGAACTGCCAAAGTGGCTTAGTGGTTGGGGTTGAGCAAACTGCCCTACTTCCCCCTCTGCAAGGCAGAAAAGGCTGGCCCCACCCCCTCATCCCCTTCCCAGCCCCAAGACCCCTAACTGCCAGCCCAGCCTGTACTCCCCGCTTTGAAAGCCAGGCAGGGATGCAAGGCCTCATCGGCATCCCCCAGGCAGGTGATGCTTTTCTTTCTGTCTCCCCAGCAAACCCATACCAGGCCTCTGCCAGCACTCCCCTGCATTTGAGGAGGGGCCCAAGTAGAGGGGAAGCCCCCCCAGCACTTGTCCTCCTGCCTGCAGTGCCCCAGCAAGCTTCGCCCATCCCAGTGCCCCGTTTCCCCCCATGCCTGCTCCTCTGCAGCCCCTACCCAGGGGCACAGGGCTGTCCGTGCTGCCCCCCGCTCTCCCAGCTCATACTCACCCTGCCGCTGCTGCCGACTCCCCTGCTCTTGGGGCCTGCGCGGCAGCGCGGCAGGAAGCAGCCCAGACTCACGGCCAACCACAGCGCCTGGTTCTGCTTCCCAAGCGTGAATGGCGCGTCTGTCCGGGGCCCCAGAGGGCACCCACCCCCCCAGCACCCAGGCCAGACGGCACCCCCGCAGAGGGCACTCGCCCTGCCGACACCCCCGCCCCGCCAGCTCCAGCCGCCCACCCGAGTGGCACTGCCCGGCTGGTCACTGCCCCCGCCCCACGCTGCGCCTCCCGAACGCGCGGCCCCCACCCCATCACTGACGCACCGCTGGCACGGCCACTGCCACCACCACTGGGCCATCCCTGGCCCTTGCAATGACCACCACCGACCGCCATTCACTCAGCACTCACCAGCCACTAACCGAGAGGCCCAACACCAACCCACCACTGGCGCCAACACTGACCCGTCACTGGCCCACCATTGACACCAACACTGACCCGCCACTGACCCACCACTGACACCAACACTGACCCGTCACTTGCCCACCACTGACACCAACACTGACCCGTCACTGGCCCACCACTGACACCAACACTGACCCGCCACTGACCCACCACTGACACCAACACTGACCCGTCACTGGCCCACCACTGACACCAACACTGACCCGCCACTGGCCCACCATTGACACCAACACTGACCCGCCACTGGCCCACCATTGACACCAACACTGACCCGCCACTGACACCAACACTGACCCGCCACTGGCCCACCACTGACGCCAACACTGACCCGTCCCTGGCCCATCACCGCACCCCTCTCCCCGTCCCCTCTCCCCCTGCTCCGCGGCCACGTCCCGCCCGTACCGAGCCGCCGACACCGCCGCAGCGACTTTCGCCGTCCATCGCTCACTTCCGCCCCGCCGCGGCTCTGTGCCGAGCCGTGCCCCCTGGCGGCCGGAGGCCTCCTCCCCCCGTCTCCCTCAGTTATGCGCATGCGCGCCGCGGGCAGCTCGGCCCCCGCGGTCACCGCCCGGTCCCCGGAGTGGGGTGGCCGGTCCCTGGGGCGGGACACAGGGCGTCGGCAGGGACCCCCTCCTCCTCCCAAGGCCCGGGAGGGCCCCGCCTCCGGCACCCCCGAGGCGCCCGGAGCGGGAACGCAGCCCCCACGGCGAAGCCCCACAGAAGGGGCGGGGCACGGAGCCGAGGGGCGGGGCACGGAGCCGAGGGGCGGTGCCGAGCGATGGCGTCACTACCCGAGTGACAGCGCCGCCCGCCGCTAGGAAGCGGGGCCGCGGCGGCAGCGCGCTTCCGGAGCCGCAGGGGCAGCGGGAGGCGGGGATAGGCGCGGCGGGGGCGGGGCCTGTGCGCCCTCCCCGGGCACCACGTGCGGCGGCAGCATGGCGGCGGCGGCGGCGGCGGCGGGTGGCAGGAGGGGCAAGGCCTCGCGCGGGGCAGCGGCACGGCGGCGGCCGCGGGCGGCGGTGAGAGCCCCGGGACGGAGGGGGGGAGGGAGGGAGGGAGGGAGGGAGGAGTCTCCGCGCCCGTCCCGTCCCGTCCCGTCCCGTCCCGTCCCGTCCCGTCCCGTCCATCGACCCCCGTTCGTCCCGCAGGTCCCAGGCGCCGAGGGGTGGCCGCGGGCGGCGGCCGGCCGGCCCGTCGACGAGGAGGTGTCCAGCGACTCTGAGCCAGAGAGGTAAGGGCTGCGCCCGGGAGACCGCGCCGGTACTGGTGGGGTGCGGCTGGCGGTGCTCACGCGTGTCCCCGCAGCCCGTCGCTGGGGCGGCGGCGGCGTCAGGAGGCGGCGGAGGAAGAGGTGGAAGAGACGCCGCAGGAGAAGAAGCTGCGCCTGGCCAAGCAGTACCTGGAGGAGCTCCGCCAGTACGGTCAGTCCCGCCCGAACCCCGGTGCCGGTGCAACGGTGGGGCGGCCCCGGGTGCAGAGCCTGGCCTTCATGCACTGTGTCTGCCACAGAGGAGGAGCGGAGGGCAGAAGAGGAGGAAGAGGAGGCTGTGCCAGCCGATCTCATCGGTGACCGGCTGAAGGAGGACGTGGTGAGCAGCGGCAGTGAATCCCCTTGGTCCCGGTGGTGGGGTCTGCACCCCTCTCACTGGGCCAGGGCTGGTGCCGTCTCCACTGAGCCTCTCACTTCTTCCCCAGCTCGAGCAGAAGGGCCGACTGCAGCGCCTGGTCGCCAAAGATGTAAGTGCCTGGTGCTGGGCAGCAAGGGCCATCTCTGGGGTACTTGGGTACCACCATGTCTGGCACCCTTAGTTGCTGTGCCGACTACAGGGCCAGGACGCTTCTCCCACCCAAGGAGCCAGCTGGTGGCACCCTAGAGAAGGGAGAGTGATGTGCTCCTCATGTACCCCCATGCCTGGGGAAGGGGCCAGGGCAACCCAGCTCACATCCCACTCCCCCTGCAGGTGCAGCCTCCAGATCCGTCAAGCATCCGCATCCTGCGGGGACACCAGCTGCCCGTCACCTGCCTGGTCATCTCTCCAGATGACAGGTTCATCTTTTCCGCCTCCAAGGACGGCTCCCTCATCAAATGCAAGTGTTCCCTTAAGGCCGCGACTGGCTGTTGTCCCAGCCTGAACGCTGTGGGGACCTCGCAGTAGCAGGATCACGATTGCCCACGGAGGTGGCTTGGCACTCAGCCCCTCCAGGGATGTGCATGCATCATTTTGGGCTCTGTGGGAGGCTCATTGTCACTTGCCAGAGTGGCGGCAGTCTCCCAGGAGCTGACAGCAATGCCTTCCTTTCCTGCAGGGGAGGTGGAGAGCGGGAAGAGGCTGTGTGTGGTCCCCGGGGGGAAGAAGGGCACTGAGGAGCAGCACATGGGCCACGCATCCCATGTACTCTGCATGGCCATCTCGTCAGATGGCAAGTACCTGGTATGGGGAGAGCAAGCTGGTGGGGAGAGGGGGCTGGTGCTGCCACATGGGGTGGAGAGGTGGCTGTGGGGAGTGCATCTCCTCTTGGAGAGCAGTGTTTCATGCCCAGATGTACCTTGCTGGGTTAAAGTAGCTCAGAGTCAAGAATGGGTCCCTTGGACCCCAAAGGCACGTGGGGTGGGAATGGATGCGGATGGGCTGTGGGTCCCCAAGGGGCGGGTCCTGGGCATCCCCTGCTGTCTGACAGGCCACAGGAGACAGGAACAAGCTGATCATGATCTGGGACACAGCTACCTGCAAGCGCCTGCACATCTTCACTGGGCACCGTGACGCCGTCTCAGTGAGTCAGGGGAATGGGCCACAGTGCCTGTGGGGCTGGGCAGCTGTGTCCTCCCCCGCATCCCTCACTGCTCTGCCTGTGTCTGTCTGTCCCTCCACAGGGTTTGTCCTTCCGGAAGGGCACACACCAGCTGTACAGTGCTTCCCACGACCGCTGTGTCAAGGTCTGGAATGTGGCAGAGAATGCGTACATGGAGACCTTGTAAGACCAGGGGGGAACCCCGCTGACCCTGCCTCCATGGATGCACCGGCAGCATGCCCCTCAGGGGACATGAGGCAACAGAGGAAGGGCCATGCTTGCTGCAGCTCTTTGCTACCTCCTCCTTTAGGTTTGGGCACCAGGATGTCATCACAGGGCTGGACAGCCTGAGCCGGGAGTGCTGTGTGACGTCAGGGGGTCGGGACGGCACCGTGCGGCTCTGGAAGATCCCTGAGGAGTCACAGCTCGTGTTTTCCGGGCACCAGTAGGTCTGGGGTGGAAGAGGGGGCTGCAGGCAAGGGGGTCCAACTTGGGCAGCAGTGTGCTGGTGCCAAGCATCACTATGAGCCTGCTGGCACCCTGGGGGCACTGGTGCCCTGGTAAGCCCTTGTCTCCTAAATAGGATCCCAAAGAACGCTCATAACTGATGGCGGTTGCCCCTTCTCATCACAGGGGCTCCATTGACTGCATCCAGCTCATCAATGAGGAGCACATGGTGTCAGGCGCTGATGATGGGTGAGCAGGGGGCCAGGACGGTACCTGGGATGGACAGGTGGTGCCCCTCTTGGCCCCCTCACCCCTCCCATTCCCGCCAGGTCTGTAGCTCTGTGGGGGCTGACGAAGAAGAAGCCGCTGGCGTTGGCTCGGCAGGCGCATGGAATGCAGGACAGCCAGGGCCTGGAGCAGCCATACTGGATCTCGGCAGTGGCTGCCCTGCGCAACAGTGACCTCCTGGCTACAGGTGTGTGGCAGCCACTTTGGAGCAGGGGTTTCGGGGTGTGCATCAGGGGCCATCCTGTTTCCTTCCACATGTCTGGGTGCACGGCAGTTTCCTTTCTTCCCCAGGCTCCCACAGTGCTAGTGTGAAGCTCTGGAAGAGCGGTGAGGGATTTCGGAAGCTGGAGCCCCTCTGGGACATCCCCTTGGTATGGATGGGGCTGTTTAGAAATGCTAGTGCTGGGCAGGAGGGGTCTTTCAGTTGGGCCTCCCCACCTTGAGTGGCTGGAGGAGACTGGGGAAGGTCCTGATTCCTGCCCTGTCCCCTCCAGGTGGGTTTTGTCAACAGTCTCAAGTTCTCATCAGCTGGCGATTTCCTTGTGGCTGGCATCGGGCAGGAGCACCGGTACTGTTGCCCTTCCCCAGTGCTGCCCCGGGGTACAGCCCTGCCTCCTCCAGGGCTCAGCAGAAGGTGACCCCCATCTCTCTTATCTACAGGCTCGGCCGGTGGTGGAGAATCAAAGAAGCCAAAAACAGCATCTGCATCATCCCCCTGAAACAGAGAGTGGCACCCCCCAGCCCTGAAGCCCCCAATGGCTCCTAGCACCTTGGCCCTGGAGCCGCTGGGTCACTAAATCCCTGTCCCTGGAGCTGCTCACGTGTCTTTCGTGTAGCCACCCTCCTGGGACCAGCAGGATAGAAGCAGGGGGTGTCGCGTGGCCCCCTGACCCTGTTGGTCCTCACGTCCTGACGTGGCTTTGCCCTCTGCGAGGGTCTGCCCCCTTCCCTCAGGTCTGGCTGGACGGAGCTCTGCAAGAGTCCAGTTAAAAACCAAAACATCAACAAGAACAAAAAAACCCCAACCCAACACTTTATTTACATAAATTACAAAAAAAATAAATATCACGCTCTTGTTCACCGAAATAAATCTACTCTTAAAAACTTGATTGGGCTCAAATATCTGGGTCCCGTTACACACCCTCAGCCCTCAGAGGGCAGTGGGCATTCACCCCTGCCCCTGCCCCCTCTCCCCCAGAGGGGTGAGAAGCACTATGCACAGCAAGGGGAGGGGGGGAGGAGGCTTGGGGCCAGCCCAGTGGCACTCGGGTGGAAAACGGGGAGGAAAAGGTGAAATTGCAAAGCGCTGGGAGAAGGGTGAGGTGGGGTACGGCTTGACACAGGGGTGACAGGAAAGGCCCTGCACCAGGAGAGGGGCTGGGCGATGCAGCAGAGGCGAGGGCAGTGGGTGCCAGCACAGGGCTCAGTGGGGCAGGAGCAGGAGGCGCAATGTGGCTCGGTGCAAGCAAAGCGTGAGGTGCAAGGTGGCTTGGCGAGAGGGAGGCGGGTTGTGTGCCACAGCTCGGTGCAAGGGACTGGGATGTGCCCCAGGGCTCAGTGCACGGGACAAGGTGGGGGCTTGCACCACGGTTCGGTGCAGGGAAGGGGGGACGTGCAATGTGCACCACAGCTCAGTGCGAGGGACCAGGGGACACTCACCATGGCACAGCGCGAGGGACAGGGAGATGTGCACCATGGCTCAGCGCAGGTGACGGGGGGATGTTCACCACAGCTCAGGTCAAGGGACTGGGGACATTCACCACAGCTCAGATCAAGGGACTGGGGACGTTCACTATGGTTCAGTGCAAGGGATGGGGGGTTGTTCACCATGGCTCAGTGCAGGGGATGGGGGATGTGTAACGTGGCTCAGTGCAAGGGAACAGTGACACATGTACCGTGTCCCAATGCATGGGATGTGCAGCTGGGGCAGGGGCTGAGCCTCCTGGCAGCCTCTGGCAGCCGTGCAGGCCACGCCGTGGGCACTGCCTCCCTGGGGAGGAAGATGGGGTGCAGTGTGGCCGCAGGCAGGAGCAGCAGCACCACAGCCCGGCCCCTTCGTCCTTCACAAGGATGACGTCGTGGAGTCCACCACCTCACGGCCATTGCACACTGTGGGCACAAACTGCGAGGCTGAGCCTGGCCGGGAAGACAGAGGTCAGGGGCAGGTTAGGGTCCGGCAGCAGCAATCCCCCAGGGCATCCCACTGCGGTGGGCGATCCCCCAGGGCATAAGTGGAGGGTGCCTGGGGTGGCCATGTGTCCCCAGGGTGGTGACAGGCACCTAGGGCAGATGAATCTCCCAAGACTGAGGTGGTGGAAGGTGCTCCCCATGTGAGTCCCCTTGGGGCTGGGATGGAGAGTGCTTGGGTGGCCATGTGTCCCCAGAGCGGTGACAGACACCTGGGGCAGCTGAATCCCCCAGGGCTGGGGTGGAGGGTGCCCATGTTCCCCTGGGACAATGATGTCCACCAGGAACACTACACCCTGGCAGGCCGTGCTGCACCCTTGGGACTCACAGCCATGGGAGATGAGGGGCTGGGACAGGGATGTTCCCACACAGCAGCCTCTGTTGCCCCATTTCCAGCCATGCCCTACCCTGCCCCCCACTTCCCTTCAGGGGGCTGTGCTAGGGTGCTCCCCCCCCCCCCACCCCCTGCCAGGAAGAGGGTGCTGCCCCCCAGCCCTTCCCCAGCCCCACTGTGCTCACCATGGGACTGGCTGGAGCCGGCGGCTGCCACACTGAACCGAGCGGTGCCCACGCGGTGGCTGGCCACGTTCTTCTGTGGCTGGAAGAGTATGATGTGGAGCTTGGGAGTGAAGAGGCAGCCAAGGACCACAGTGCCACTGAGGCTCACCGAGATGCACATGGTGGTGGTCTGGACCTGGAGACAGGGGTGGGCATCAGGTCCTCCCATCATCAAGTGTCTGCCCTGAGTGGGGCAGGATGAATCTCTCACTGTGGCACCAGCCAGGCCCATTGGGCAGAGGCTGTTGCCTGCACCCCATAGGGACAGCCCACCCCACTCCAGATCCCTCCATCAGGGTGGACCCTCTGGAGACCCAGAGGCAGAGGATGGTCACTGCCCTGATGGGACATGCTGCCCCTGAAATCTAGGTACAGACTGAGCAGCACCCCCAGCCTTGATGACACGCTGCTTTCGGGCAGTGCCCAGGGACAGAGCCCAGCACCCCCACTCTGGAAGCCCTGTCTGCAGCCACCCCCACCAAGTCCTCCAGACCCGGCAAGAATGTGTCTGAGCACCCTTGGCAGGGGGACTGAGGCGCTGCAGGGTGCACCCCATGCTCCCCAGTCCCTGGCACTTCTCAGTTCCCCAGGGACCACACTGGCCCTGGAGCTGGTATTCATACCCTGGTGGTGGGGGTGTCTGGGTGGGCCAGGGGCTGTCTCATGCCTGTGCATCACAAGGCTGAGTGATGGCAATCACTCCTCCATAGTCAGATCGGGGATCTCTGCAGGCCCTCAGACAGTTTCCCATACTCACCCCAGCAAACAGTCTGACAAGGGTGGGTGTCTTCTCCCCGGGACTCATTACCCCCTCAGCCACAGCCCTTCAGCCACTCTTCACCTGGTCCCAAATGCCCCAGTGCAGAGGTGATTATCATCAGGTCTGTAGTCAAAGTCCCTTCCCCAGGCCCATGCGTTTTCTATCCACAAACCCCATGGGGCCCAAATCACCAGGACCACGCAGATTAAGCCCTGTTAGAACACCCCCCCCAAAAAACTTGGGCTCTTACTCGGTAGTCGCTGGAGGTCACGTAGAAGATGGGCAGGAAGGCCAGCCAGATGATGCAGGTTGTGTACATGGTGAACCCGATGAACTTGGCCTCATTGAAGTTTTCAGGGCATTTCCGTGTTTTGAAGGCGTAGACCGTGCAGAGGACAATCAAGAGAACATTGTAGGTGAGCGAAATAAGCATGTTGGAGTCACGGTTGTTGCACTTGAGGGTGACGATATACCTCTTGTCAGGCTCAGTCTCCTTGCCCGTGCCAGGAGTCTCCACCAGCAGCCAGATAATGACGATGATCAGCTGGCAAGAGATGAGGGCCATGCAGATGACCACCTGCGACGTGGGGCTTATGAACCGGGGGCGCTGGACGCCCTCCTTCACCCCGCTGAAGATCCTGGCAATGCGATTCGTCTTGGTCAAGAGGGCTGAATAGCAGACAGCAAAGGACGTGCCCAGCCCCAGGCGCCGGAGCGTGCACACCTCAGTAGAAGGCTTCGCGATGAAGATGAAAGTCATGCTGTAGCACATGAGGACCCCTGTCAGGAGAATGTAGCAAAGCTCCCGGCCTGAGGCCTTCACAATGGGGGTGTCATTGTTCTTCATGAAGACTCCAAAAACGAAGAGGGTGGAGATAAAACCTAGGCAAGAGATGGTGACAGGACCAATGGCCCAGACGTCCTTCCAGCGGATATACTCTTGAGGCAACTCGTAGCAGCCATTCAGGGTTTCGTTGGGCCAGTAACCAAGACCACAGTCCATGCAGGTGAACTCATCAAGCAAGTACTCATAGGGCTGGCAGGGGATGCAGATCCAGCAGCATATGTCTCCAGGCTGCATGCTCTTGATCTCATTCTTCTTGCAGGGGTCACTGCACTGGGACACAGGGATGGAGGTCTCAGCCCATGGGATGAGGCTGGTGTTGAGGATGAGCCCCTCAGCCCAGTAGCCCACCTTCTGATACCGATACCGCCCGTCCATGTGGTGATAGTTGAAAATGTTGTAGCGCCCTATCCCATCGCCATAGCGGTCAAATCGAACGACGCTCTTGGTGTCTGCTGGCCTGAAGGGAGCTGGAGGGAGAAGGGAAGATGGTCACTGCCATGAGCAGGACAGAGCTTGCTCCCACTGTGGAAGCAGGGCTCTCTTGAAGGGTTATGTCCCACCACGGCCACAGGTAAATGTCCAACCTATTCCCTGCCTTCACTCTCATACTTGCTGCCTATGTACACATTAGGAGGGGGAAAGCAAAGGTGGAGAACTACTTTCCCATGTGTGTAAGAGCTCAACAGCCCTGGCCAGCTCTGCAGGGGCAAAGAAGGGGATTTTGCAGCCTCCGTGGCTCTCAGAGACACCTGGGTAGCCAGGCTCGGCCCAAGTCACAGAGGACATGCTTGTAATTTATCCCAAACTATGTGGTTCCCTGATCAAGTGTATCCCACCAGTTTAATCCCTGAAGTGTGAATAAATCATGATGCTTGCAAGTGAGGTCTCCAAGGACCCATGTTGTTAGAGGGTCCCTTGTGGAGCTGGTCCCACCCTGCTCTAGCAGGATGGAGATGGTCACCAGTTTCTCCACAATGAGGACAGAAGGCCTGGATTGCCTCCCAAGAGTGGGCTGTTGGCTTCCTGGGACAACTACAGCCCACAGAACAGGGATCCCTGGGTGTGGGCAGGATGAAGGAATTGGAGGGTCTTGGGTCAGATTTGTGTCTCCTTCCTCTTCCCTGCCCCTCCACCCATCCCTTTCCAATGAGGCAGCCAAATCCCGCCTCCATCTCTGGACTCACCATCAAAATTAACATTTAGTATAAAGTCCTTGTAGAACCTCTTGCCATTGACGGGCTTCATGGCATCACAGAGCTTGGTGGCATTTGGGCACAGCGCTCGGTGCATATTGTGGAGAGAGTGGGCCATGGCATAGACCGCATTGACCACAAACGTGATCTTGGACTCTGGCTCAAACTTCCCTGTCTTGAGGGAGTACCAGCTACAGTCCTGCGTGTGAAAGCTGCACTTGAACTTCTGCTCCCAAAACTCCCGAAACCAGGGATTTCGGCTGTTATTGTAGGGGTTGAGGTTACGGAAGTAAGCAGCAAACTCCTTAATGGGGTACGCTGCCAGCTCGATGGTGATGGCTCCCTCCGCCACCATTTCACTGCCAGCCACCACACTCTCCAGGGCTCCCCACCCATCACTGGCTACCCACATGAAGGACACATTGGCTCGTTGAGCAGCCGCCAGCAGCTCCCGGGCGTCTTCACTTCGTGTGAACAGCACAACCACTCTGGCATTGGGCTTCTGCAGCAGAGCCCGGACCACCCCATCATAGGTCTTCTTGTTCATGGAGCGCCCCACCTTCTCCGAGGTCGCGATGCAGATGTTGCGCATGCGGGCTTCTTGCTCAAAGGCCTCGATCCCCGTCTCCCCATAGTCACCCTCTGAGGCCACTGTGGAGACGTAGGTCCAGTTGAAAAAGCGGAGGATCTCTGCCATGGCTTTGGCTTGGTAGAAGTCTGGCGGGACTGTGCGGGCAAAGTAGTCATAGCGGGACTTGTCGCTAAGCTTGGCACTGGTGGAGGCATAGCTGATCTGCGGGATCTGGAAGAGCCGCAGCAGGTTGGCCACCTGCATGGAGGAGGAGAGGTGAGCACCTGACGACATGGCCTGGTGAGGGACCTTCCCACTGGAGGACCCCCTCCCAGCACTACCTGTTGTTGCACGGTGTTCCCAAGCATGACCATGGGGCTGATGGGCAAGGCCCCCCCACACCCAGAGGGTCCTGGTTGGCAGACAGGTGGACAAACAGCACATTCACTGGGTTGCCTGAGCCTGCAGATGTGGTCGTTTCTTTTATTCTGTTAGTATTTTGTGCCAACCCCTCTGAAATTCAGGGCTGGGGAGGGGATAAAGGGGTTCATGGCTAAAGCAGGAACTCCTCTGCAGGTGATCTGTGGGAGATACTCATGGGCAAGGAGAAGTCCAGGGCACCCAGCACCCCTGTGGTGTGGGGGGAAAGGATCCTTGGGGCTGGGAGCCATGGCAGAGCCCCCACCCAGCTGGGGGGGGCTGCAGAGCTGAACCTGAGGGCCGGCGCCTGCGCACCCTGCATCAGGAGCCCCAGCAGGACCGGCACCTTCCAGCTGCTCGGCAGAAGCCCTCGTTAGCTTCAAAGGGGAAAAAGCCCGCTAATGAGGCTGTTAAAACCTAGGCTCTTGAGGCAGCAAGGCGGGGGGCTCGGGCACGCCAGCGGGGCCGGTAAGCCTGCCCACATCTCGCTGCTCCCCAGGCGAAAGATGCGGTTTAATTAACGTGGTCAAATGTTCTTGACGATAAGGTCCTCTAATGGCAAGCAGGCCCCCGAGCGCAGCAATGCTGCTGCCTGGCCTTGCCACACAGCGGGAGCTGCCAGCCCGCCATGCTGCCCCGGCACCACTCCCACTCTGCGGCCGGCACACATGTTGCCCAGGCCACCACCTGTCTGCCCAGGGTCACGATGGTGCCCCCAGCCATCCCTCCAGCAAGTGAAGGGCACTGAGGAGACAGTGCTCCCTTGTGATGGGCAGCTCTGCCTGCTGGGTGCCATGTGCCCACACCCCTGCCACGGTCTCCCCAGCCATTCTCACATCAGGAGTGTCACTGCCATGTCGGGATGTGTCCCTGCAGACAGGGCCCATGGGGCTGGAGCTGAGCCGAACCCTGCTCCCACACTGTGGCAGCTCCTGGATGCCAGGGCACCACAGCAGCTGGACCCCCAGCACTATGTGGGACAGAGGGGGCCGGGACAGCCACGACACAGCCATGCCATCCAGGTCTGGTGGCGGGGCAGCTGGTCTGCCAGGTGCTGGAAGTGGCCTCCCACAGCATCTGCCACATCCAGGCCTGGTGGCATCTCATCATCACCTGTCAGCAAGAGGAGCAGTGCCTGCACGTGCTGGTGGCAAACATCAGACAGGAGAGGGACAGCATCATTCCCCAGGCCCATGCCAGGACATGAGCATCCCTGTGCTGCACTGGCAGCAGCAGCATCTCACTTCTACTGGGGTTTTGCCCCCCACCCACTGCTGTTTCTGCTGACCATCCAGTCCCATCTGTGTCCCTCTTGTCTGGGGGGTACCTGGATGGAAACGTCGCTATAGGAGCCCCCGATGACACCAGTGATGGCAGTGGGCACATCATCGTGGATGGCATAGGAGCCATCGGGGCAGATGTGCTCGGAGCCATCCACCCTGGTGAGGGAGGCGCGGACAAAGTCGAGGGACTGCTCGAGGGCGTAGGTGTCCTTGGAGCAGGTATCGAGAATGTGGGCGCCCAGCTTCACCCCCGGCAGGATGCTCCCATCCTTGTTGATCTCATCCAGGGCGAAGAGCATGGCCTCCAGGCGCTGGATACCCCGGTGCTCATTGATCTTGCCACAGTCTTCACTCCCCACTCCTTTCTCGTGGACGGGGAAGAGGCCCCCAATCACCAGGTCCCCATCCACGCTGATCTCCTTCTTGCCAGCCATGCCATGCCCAGCGGCCAGGCAGGTGGCCAGGCCCATCAGCCACAGCCAGGCGGCCAAGGGGACTGCCATGGGGTGTGCTGGCCGGGGGACTTGCACCACCCCACGTCACCTGCTGCCACCTGTCAAGGCAAGGGCAGGCAGTCCCCAGGCATCGGGTGGCGGGGTGTGGCACGGCGTGGTGTCAGCAGAAGGGGGGGTCGTGCCACCCCAACAGAGCCCTTGGCACCTGGAAAAGTGAAGAGAAAAGCAGCTGGGTCCATGGGCTGCAAGGCAAGACAGGGACTGTCCCCAGGGGCAGCACCAGTGTGCACAAGCAAGCAAGGGCATGATCCTGCCTGTGCCCCCACCTCAGTGCTCCCCACCCCAGGGTGCCCTTAGGAAGGAGCCCCTTGCAGAAAGGCAAGCTGAACAGATGCACCAGCTCCTGCAGTGAGCCAGGACCCCCAGGACACCTGCAAGTGTCACAGACCCCAGGGGACAAACAGGAGTGCAGGGACTGGTCACGCACCACATAGTACTTCCCGGGATGCACCAGCATGAGCAGGGGGGCACAGACCTGGCTCCTGTGGAAGCACTGAGCAGAGCAGCCTGCCAAGGTGCAGCTTGACAGCTCCTAAAACAATCAAGGGCGTGGGGAAGGAGTCAGGGACATCACCTGGGAAGGGGTGTCACCAGGAGCAGGGAGCATGAGCTAGGTGAGCAGAGCCAGTGCAAGCTCCAAGTCAAGCCCAGACCCATGCAGCAGCATTAGGGTGCCAACAACTCCCGACCTCCAGCCAAGAGCGCTGCCAAAAGCAGCTGGCCATTACCCTGCCATGCCCACAGCTCCCAGCCCCCAGCCCCCACTGTATTTTAATCCCCATCCCAAACTCCTGGAGTCCACCTGCCCTGCCACTGTCCCCAACACAGCCCGTGGCACCAGGGCCGGAGCAGGGCCGCGCCACTGGCTTCATCCTCCTGCAGTGACGCGCCAGGCGGGCTCCAGCAGCCGTGGTGCTTTAGAGCCTGTTCTCTCACCACCGCCCCTTCCTTCCCTGTATACTAAATTCAGAGATTTCAGTAAAAGTAAGAGCCAGGTTTGCTGACTCCCTCTGCAGAAAGCACGGAGGCGCGGGGGAATCAAAGGCTTTTGCAGCAGGCAGGCCTTTTTTTGGCAGGAGATGCAGTCCCCTCAGAGATCGGTTGTCTTTTCCTGAACCACGGAAGAGATTTGTTTCCCATTTGAAGCTGACTGCTGAAATCCCGCAGGGCCAACGTTTCAGGGGCCCTGGGAGAAGAAGACCCTTTGACAGCCTAGAAACCTCAGGCTGCTTCGGCACAGGAAGCTGCCAGTGCCGTGGCAGGTGCTGGGTCTCACCCCCAGCCCAGCAGAGCAGGGTGCCTGTGGGGCACACAGGGTGAGAGGGTGATGCCAGAGCATGCTGTCATCCCCCCCAGCCCCTGCAGCCGGTACTGAGGCCGCTCTCCCTGAGCAGAAGCAGGGCACCCCTCGATGTCCCCGTGGTGCATCCAGACAGGCAGTGCCGGTGGCTGAAGGAGCTCTCCAGCAAGCAGCTGGAGCTTGAGGTGATGCCCATAAGGATCCGGGCAGCAGTGTGGCACAGAGTGTAATGGGGAGGGGTGATGAGATGCATGTGGACCTCCTCCTCCTCTGTGCCCCAAAGTGCCCGTCCCTGGGTACTGCCTGCCTGTGACAAACCTCCAGACACTTCAGGGCCAACCCCCAAATTTGAAGGAGTTGGGGGAGGAGGTTGAGGAGGTCTCTGCCTTATTTCAGAGGGACTCAGGGTTTCCTCAAGTAGGAAAGAGGACACAGGCACATAGATTATTGATGGAGTCCATCAGCAGCATGCTGAGCTCGGCTCAGGGGTCTGACAGCACTGGGAGTTTGACTCCTTGGGGTTCGTTTTTTCTGTGGCAGCTGGCAGGACCCACAAGATGAAAGACACCTTCAGACAAAGGTCTCCCAAAAGGGCAAAACATCACCCATCCTGCAGTGAGCCCTGGGGGATGCAATGATCCCCGAGGGACACCGTAAGCAGGGATGTAGCCCTGCCCACTGCTGCTCAGTTGGGTTGTCACAGTGCTGGGGGGGAGGACAGAAACATCTGGGGAACATCTACAGAGGTGAAGCACCTGGCAGAGCAGAGCCAAGTCCAGCCTAATGGCCACAGTGTGGCAGGAAGGCTCCTGGTGGCTTCTAGCAGCCTCCCATCCCAAAAGCTCTGTCAAGTAGGATGGGTGAGAAGGTGCTGTTGCTCCTGTGTGCCCTGAGTGCTTTCCACCCACCCCCTGCCATGAGACTGACCCTCTCTGACACCAGAACCCTTAAGGGTGTTGTGGGGCATTTGTGAGAGCAGCAGTGCTGGGAGGGCACAGGGTGAGCCCGATGTGCAGGAACCACCACTGTCACCTCCCACGGGGGTCCTCGGAAGTCCTACTCTCACCGAGCTCTGCCAGGACTCCCACACCTCTGTTCTGCCCCACAGCCTGCAAGCCCCCATGCCCCACGGGGCCAAAATACCTTCCCTGGCTGCGTGCCCCACCACCCATCCCACCACCGCAGCCATTTGGCTACTCTTGCCCAGCCTGGTGGGAACACAGGGTGTCGGGGAGGTGAAGGTGAGAGAAGCTGCCACAGGCCTGGCCCACGCAGCCCGGCACTGAGGCAAGAGGGGCGAGAAGGAGGCTGCCAGCCCCACCGCAGCCTCCCCGAGGGGCCGGGGTCACAGCCTCGGCCGATCCGCCCCAAATCCCGTCCCAAGCACTCCCCAGTCCGTCGGCCACGGCAGCTCCCCCGCGAAGCCGCGGCTCCCTGTCCCTGTCCCTGTCCCACCCGGGGACAGCCGGAGGAGGCACCCGGGGGTGGCAGCAAGAGCGCGGTGGGGCTGTCCCCGCCGGGCCGAGCGGTCAGCCCCGCGCCCTGCCCGGTGAGGGCGAGCAGTCCCCGCTCGGGGCCGGGCAGCTGCGGAGCCGGGGCGCCCGTAGCGAGGGTCGGTGCCGGCGGGGCGACAGGGGCACAGGGACCCCCTCCGAGACCTTACCCCGGAGCCCGCGACCCGGCGTTTTGTCCCGGTGACCTCCCCAGCCCGCCCGTAACTCCGGCCCAGCCGGTGCCGGTGCCGGTGCCGGTGCCCGGGCTCGGCTCCTCTCCCGCAGCCCCGGGAGCCTCGGCACCAGGCGCCGAGCCCCGCCGTACCGCGGCCCCGACGGCTGCGGGGGATCGCCGGTCGCCGTGCCCCTCTGTAGCGGGCACCGGGGCTCTGGGGACGCCGGGGCGCCGCCGGGGCACGGCGGAGCCCGAAGCCACGGGGACGGGCGCGACCGGGAGCGCAGGGGTGGGACCGAAGCCCTTACCTGGGCCCGGCGGGCTGTGCCGGGAGCGGTGCCGGTGCCGGTGCAGCGGCTGCCTCGGAGCTGCGTCTGCCGCCGCCTCCCGCCGCCGCCTCTGACACTCCGCCAGCCCCAGGCGAGCGGAGCCGCTCCGCCCCCAGCCCGGTTCGGCCCGGCCCCCGCCCCGGCCCGGCCCCGGCCACGGCGCGGCCCGGCCCGGCCCGGCGGGCAGCGGCACCCCGGGGGCGCCCCGGCTGCCCTCTGTCCGCTCCCGGCACCGCCGCACCGGGCAGGGCAGCGGCAGGACCGGAGGCTGGCAGGGCTTTGGCAAAGGCGGGGAGGACACGGCCGGACCGGGCAGGACACGGGCAGGACACGGCCAGGGAAGGCAGGGCAGAGGCAGGGCAGGGGCAGGGCATGGCCGGACCGGGCAGGACACGGCCAGGGAAGGCAGGGCAGAGGCAGGGCACGGCCAGACCAGGCAGGACACAGGCAGGACACGGACAGGGAAGGCAGGGCACAGGCAGATGCAGGCAAAGTGATGGTCAGATCCAGGCTGGGCAGAAGCAGGACATAGCTGGAGCAGGCAGGACACAGCCAGGACAGCCAGAACCTGCTCAGCACCCTGACAGACCCAGCAGGGCACAGCTCAGCACCTGCTTCCCATCCCCAAAGCCCGTGTCTCAGACCCAGCCCAGAGAGAGAGGCCTCTGCTCTGACTTCACAGCCACAACCTGGAGTCCCTGGGCTGTTCTCCCCCCGCCTGGCACAGCCCCCCACACATCCGGCCCCTGCTCCTCAAGCTCTTAGGGGGCACCCAGGTGCCCAGCATCACCCCACTGACCCCCACAGCCCATGCAAACCCAGCACTCACCATTGTCCCAAGCATCAAGCTGGGGGAAAGCTTTGGGCAATGTTCCTTGAGCTGCCTCCTCCAAAGGCAGGGGCAGCAGCTAGATTTAGTGTCCCAGGTCTCCACCACTTGCCCATATCCTTTCTGGAGTCATTTGGCCATCCAGGATCCCAGTGTGCTGCTTCCCCATTGGTCTCAAGTCGGCAGCCCAGCTGTTCTGAAGAGTTCCATGAACAGGACGGGGGATTCCACAGGACCTGCAGGGATGGGCAGGGCCAGGGGCGCTTCTGGGGCCCCACTCCAAGTAACCACCTCATTGTCCCGTGCCTCAGTTTCCCCACTGCCAGCTGCTGAGCTTGCAGGATGCAGGTTAGGGCACTGTAGCAAGTCAGACCCACTCTGTCCCAAAACAGACCTGATTTGGGGGGAGAGATAACCCAGGACTTCTGCAGCAAGGACCCCCTGAGTTCCCACCACACCAGCTGACTCATCTTCTCTCAAGACTGTAAGCACAGATGGAGTGAGGCATTGGGGAGAGGAAGCCTGGGCTGGGGGACTTAGCCGCTGGCTGAGGAGGACAGAGAGTCAGGCAGGGATGGAGATGTGCTGTGTCAAAGGATGCTGGCACCATCAAGGTCCTGCTTCCCCCATGGAAGACAGGACCTGGCACAAGCCTGGCACGTGCCCTGGCATCAATTGCATCCTCCTGGCTGCTGCTTTGGTGCTGCTGACATCAGAAGGACCATAGCAAAGCATCCCTGGCCCCCATCTTCAGCGGGGTTAGGGGACAAGTGGTGTTAGGATCCGCTGCCTGGCTCCAGCCACCCCTGGAGCCTCAGCCAGGTATAAATATTTCAGGGGGCTTGGCAGTTTTGTAATAACTGGCAACAAAGATAAACACCGGGAAGAGCAATATTTTTCCATGTGGGCTGGAGGAGTTTAATATTTTATCACTCGGAGTACAAAATATTTATGAACAATCTCATGTCAATCACTGGCTGAGGACTGATCATGACCTTTCCAAGCCAGGGAGGACACTTCCCCACCAGAGAGGTACAGCCAGGCTTCCCCTGCCCATTGGCCCCCCACCCCAAGGCCCAGTTTTGGCCTGCCATGTCTGACTGCTGGGGAACAAGCTCTGGGCTGCCAGAGGCACCGGGGCAGGGGCTGAGCTCTGCCAGCTGGACAAGATGGGCCTGGCACCCGGCATTGCGATATCCATGCTGTTCCCTTCTCCCCAGCTGGGGGACAGGGAACTGGGACCAGCATGTGCTGCCCTCCCTGTCTGCACCCCACGGCTGTGGCACCAGGCAGATGGGATGTCGGGGAGGGCCTGCACAGTCAGGCTGGTTCCCCCTGTTGCAGGAGGAGCTCTGTTGTGCCAGGCCCACCAGCAGCCCAGGGACCTGGCTTTACTGGTTTTACTTTCAACAGGTTCCCAAGGGGAGCAGGGATGCCACCTCATTCCAGCCAGCTCGGCCAGGAGGCTGGGACCCTCCCCTACTCCCCCACAGCCTGCAGAAGACGGGGATGGTGTCTGTGGCCCCACTAGGTTGCCTGGGCAGGGAGCAAGCACAGGCAGTGGGGATGCAGAGCCCCCAGGCTGCTCGGTCTGGGGGTGCAGGGAGCAGCTCACCTGCAGCCCACTTCTCCCCATGGACCAGGACGGCGCGATTGGCCAGAGGCAGTCAGCAATGCCACCGGCCACCCGTCAGGAAAAGCATCCACTTTATTATAGACCCCAAAAGCACCCGTGGTAGTGCCAGGAGGACCAGGTTTACATGGGATGTTTCCATTTTTCAGCAAGAGGAAGAGAAGAGGGCAACAAACCCAACTGACCCTACTCACAGCTCCTTGGTGCTACAAAACGTGCAGCGGTGCGGCAGAGAGAAGCTGTGGGTCAGAGGGGTACTGGCAGAGACGAGGGGGGACACCTCTGCCACCCACCACCGCCCCCCAGAATGCCTGTGAGGAATTTGCAACACACAAATGGCAAACGCATTTCACTGTCCCCACGCAGCCTGCACCAACTCCACGCTGACGAGCACTGCAGGAGAGACCCCCACCCCCTGCCATCCCAAAATGGTCAAACACCCTTTCTGCAGAGAGGGAGAGCAGGTCACGGGGGAATCAGTGACCAAAATCTCTTGGCTGGAGAGGAAGGAGGTGGGAAAGGCAGTTCCAAGCAACTCAGAGCCCAGAGGGAGGCGAGGCAGCCAGTCTCCGCTTCACTCTTCTCCTCTCTCAGCAGCAATGGGCTCCTTGGTCCACTTGTCTGCGGTCTCCTGGTTGCCTGTGTAGCCCACATTGGGCAGCAGGCCTGGGGCTCCCTCCCCCTCCCCTGTGACCTCCAGGTCCAGCTCCTCGAAGGAGGAGCCGCTGGCTCCTGACTCGCTGTAGCTGTGCTCGCTGCGGTTGTCTGCCTCCTCCCGGCCACGGCTGGCTGGGAAGGGCAGCAGGATGGAGGTGGCCACCGAGGTGTCTCTGCTGTCAGTTGTTGCCTCTATGCTGATGGAGCTCGTCTCACTCATGGTATCGGCCCCTGGGATGGAGAGACAAGGGGAGAGAGTGTATGTTGTGGGAATGAGGTGATGGGGATGGGATGCCACAGCCTTTGAAGCCACCAGAAACCTCAGAGACATCAGGCCACATTACGGTATGAGACTAGCTCACTCTTCCTATGCCTTTGAGAAGTGGCTGGGCTAGGACAAGCACAAGCTGGACTCAAGCAGCCCCCTGAAGTCAGGGCATCCCCAAGCTGACACCAACAACTCCCAGCTTCCCGGCCATACCCTGACCTCCTGGCAGTGCCCTGTCCCCACTGCTGCTTTCTGCACACACTGAGGACCTGGCAAACCCTTCCTTAGGGAGAATGTCCAGCCTGGGAGTTGGGGGACAATCCTGTGCCTGGCACAGCACCAGGAATGAGGTGAGGGGCAGGACACTGGGCTGCAAGGGTAATGGGGAGCTGCAGCATTGTTTGAGCACCTAAGGAGAAGGTGGCATGTGGGCAGGTCCTCAGTTGTGCCATCAGAGGCAGGTGTATGTCCAGCCTCATGCCACAGCATCCTAGCACCTTCAGCACCCTCACAACCTGCTCCCTGTGCACCCCCCCTGCCACTGGCAGCTCTGGCAGCAGTGTGAGGGCAGGCAGGACAGTGGCAGATGGGACTCAGGGTGCCAGAGGACGGGGGAAGTTTTCCCAGCTCACATGGCATTTCTCCACATCACCTGGCTGCCAGCACACAGCCCCCCTGGGGGCTGCCCCTGCCTGCCCCGACAGACCCCTCAGCCCATCGCCCCTTTCCCAGAGCGCTGCCTCGTTAGCTCCGGCAACACGGCAATTAAGGAGTCGCCAACGAGATGAGTGTGTCAGATTTGAGACCAGCAGCTCAGTGTTGTTGCTGGAGCAACCAGCTGGGAATCAAAACTCTCCTGTAGAAAATTAATTATGAAATTTTCTAATTAGAAAATTAATTATGTAGAAAGTTAATTATGACATCACAGATCCATGTGGTTAGTTATGACATCATGTCACTGATGAGGACAGTGGCAGCAAACACCAGACAGGCTCCTCCATCACAGCCCTCGCTGCCCGAGACTCTCCCTGCCCACCTCACCCCAGCAGGAAGTGCATACTGGGCTCAGCTGCTTCCCAGCTCCTCCAGCTCCATCCACACCAAGCTGGATGCTGCTACTGGGGATCACGCCCCGCACCAGGAGGGAAACCAGGAGGAGCCCCACTGGTCAGCGGCACTGGTGGAGCACCCCAGCTTGGCACCAGCAGGGCTGGGAAATGGCAAAGGGGGCGGTGAGGTCTGTGGAGGGTCTCCCAGGTGGGAGAGGAGAGCCTGCTCCTCCATGCTGGCTCCTGCCAGTGCAGCTCCATCCCCAGCCACCGGCACGGGGCTGCCCTGGGCTCCTGCCAGCATCTCCAGCCTCCCTGGGCTCCTGCAGCTGGAGTTCCCCAGGGCTGGGCTGGGCTGCTCGCCCTCCTCCAGCTGTGCAGCAGCCACCAATCTCCTGGGGGAGACCTGCCAGGATGCCAGGAAGGGAACTTTCCTTCCAAACACCCTTCAATCCTTTTTTTTGCTGTTTTTCTTCCCAGGCTGGGCAGCTGCCAGCAGAACTGCTTGTAAATGGCAGTCTTCTGTCTTCTGAGCTGCATCATCCCACAGTCCTGCCGGCTGAGTGATGGCTGTTCAGAGAGGACCAAGCAGTGATAGCAGGGTGAGGAGCAGCCAGGAAAAGACCCCCAGGCACCGGGTACCCACTGCTTCATCCCACCTGGATGATGTATCAACTTCATCCCACACAGCAGGTACCCGGAATGAAGCCTGAGCCTCCACCCTCTCACCTTGGCCACGGCACTCAGCTGCTTTGGCAGCTGGCACAAGCCAAGCCCTGGGCTGCCCACCCAAGCGACACCTGGTGACCTCCCATGAAAAGGAGAAACGAACCATCATCTACCAACATGTGCTCCCTTTGCTGCAGCATCAGCGAGCACCTCGACATGGAAACTACATTTACTCTAAGTTAAAAAGGATGTTCTGCACACTGCTGGCGAGGTGCCCGCTGAAGGGGATGGCGGCCACCAAGTGGGCAGTAGAAAGGTGGGAGATGCTGTCCCACCTGGCAGGACCTTGGCAGGGCAATGAGTCAGCAGGAAGCTTCCGGGAAGATGGAGAGTTGGGGGGACATGGGGGAGTGCACAGCCTCTGAGCCTTGAAGCCAACTAAAGGTTTGCAAGGTCTCTAGTGGGGATCTCAGAAAGTCAATTTGGCCAAATTGGTGGCCTGAGGTGACATGGACACGTTCCCACCATGGCTTCATGACAGCTCACATCATTTGTGATCCTCTCACATCCTTCTGAAACCTTGAACAAGAGTGACCCCGACCCCCCAAGCCATGCCCTGCCTGCGCAGCACCCCTCCCATGTCACCCTGGGGGCCGTTTCGTCCAGGAAGCCATCACGTAACCCCATGCCACCAAGAGAGGAGCAGCAGCTTGGGAAGGGGAAGAGGGGGATGAAGCTGAGCCACATGCTACTCCAAGCCACCACCCCAGGAAAGCACCACTGTCCTCACCCCTGCAGCCACCTCCCTCTCCCTCATTCCAAGGACGACAATAAATTGAGTCCCGTTTCCTTTCAGCTGGGCACTTTTTCACTGCTCTGTCACTTCTGATCATGTTTGAGCATCCTCAGCTGGCAAATTTGCCCATTTCAGCAGCCTCGCTCTCCTCTGCACAGGACAATGCTGGCTCTGGCATGGCCAGCCAGCCTGGCCAGGGATGGATGCCTGAGGTGGGCAGGGCGGGAGACAGAGATGCTGCTGCCGCTGCTGCTGCTGCTGCTGCTGCTGCTGGGGCCAGTGCAGGGTCAACCCTGGCAGCAGGATGCGGCAAGAACCCCCAGCTGTCCCAGCACAGCCTGGAGATGCCAGGTGGGGAGTACACCAGGGCTCCAAGAGGACAGACAAATACCTTGTTGGAAGATGTCTTGTGGAAAAATAGGTTCAGCTCTCATTTTGTGGGCACAGAGGTTTCCAGCATCCCTCACACCCACTTCTATCCTGCCCTGGGCACCTTGCTCGGTCTCCCAGTGAACCACTGTCCATCCCTGGCACCCCACTTCTTCCCAAGGCCAGTCCCTGCACTGGGAGCCATCCCAGCACCAGGATCCAGCGTGGTTTTCCCATCATGCATGCAGCAAGGTGCCAGCCATCCCCCCTGCTCTGCTCTGCTCCCCCAAGGGCAGCACAGACATCCCGTTGAGCCTTCACTGAGCAGGAACGTGGAACCCAGGAAGTTTTCATTTCGGAAAAAGAGGCACTGCCTGGGATGAAGCCCCAAAGGCCAGGGTCACCCAGGAAGAAGGGAAGTCAAGCAGCCAACACCAAGAAATCAGTTGGGGATGGGTGCAACAGGAACCACCGAACCCATGCTGCTAACAAGCCCAGCACTGAGCCAGCCTCTCCAGGCAGCTCAGCTTGATGCTGTACCGGGTACTGGCATCCTCAGATCCCGCTGGAAGGAGGACTAGCTCCCCTCCTGCATCACCAAGGCAGACACGGATGCCCGAGCATTGCTCCCCTCTTGGTGCACCCAGGCCCTCTCTTTCCCCCAGTTCAATCAAATATTCATTGTGTCAGACACTAAATAATAGATCAGCATGCTGTCAGGAGGGGCACAGCTCCTCGGTGCTTGCCTAAGCTCACACAAAAGCCATCAGGAAAGGGGCTGGGGCGGGCAGAGCAGCAGGAAGGCATGGCAGGAGCTGCACACTGACACCCTTCTTGGGACAAACGAGCAGGCAGAACAGCCAGGGCTAGCTCCTCTGAGGACAGATGCAAGTGGGGATGAGGCAGAGCACATCAGGGAAGGTGCCCCCCGTGGCACTGAGGCTCAGCGGGGGATGCCGTCGGCTGCACTCGGATGCTGCTGGGCAGACTCAGCTCTAGGAAAACGAGCACCTGAGACTCTGGGCAGAGCCACGTGCTTAGAAACCATCTGCGTCCATGCCAGCAAGCCCGTGTCGAAAGGCTGCTTTTGTCTGCTTTCACCTTCCATGTGCCACAGCAGGGTCACGCTGGAGAGCACGCTGCTGAGAGCGAGCCGGGAGCGAGGGCCCGCTGAGTGCCGTGCTGATGTCAGAGCCCCAGAAAATAATTAAGTACAAAACAACTAATCGTGATTGACACTGTCCCCCTGGAGACCCGTCAGCCGCCTTCCAAAAACGCTTCCTGTCTTTCCGATGACCCTGATGATGGCGAAGAAGGGACGGAATCGGTGCGGAGGCAGCCACAGCCCCCGGCACCTTCCTTGTGTGTCGAGTGTGTCCGTCCGCAGTGGAGCTGCCAGCACCCAGCTCCGTGCGGAGCGGCAGCAGAAAGCAGAGACTCTGGACCACACACTGCAGCCTTTGCAGCCACTGGCTTTGCTTGGAGCCGCAGGAACCTTGCACCTTGCTGGGTGAGCTCAAGAGCAAGGACAGCAGACAACAGCCTGAATGGACAGACGTGCTCCAGGAGTCTCAAGAAAAGAAATCTAAGCTTTTCTTACACACCCAAGTCATTCAGTACCACCTGGTACCAGCCACAATGCCAGGAAAGGAGAAATGGCAGCACCTTCCACTGGGAACTCCTGAAGTCTCTGAGGAAAGTGTAATACAGCTACTGGTGGGGAGTTCCACAAGCTGTGTCCAAAAGGTGGTGTGTCCACGCAGAGCACTACTAAATATGATACTGGCTCTAAAATCACATGGTCCGTGCTGTTATTTCAGTATATTGTGAAGCTGGGGAAGAGTGGGCTTCATCTGCTGCCACATCAGGAGTGAGAGCCCAAGGCTGCTGCACATAGGGTGTCCTCAGCTGCCTCAGGGAGAGGAAAAGGGGCTCAGCATCTCCCTAGTCCCCCCACGAGGCAGCAGGTGTCAGAGCCTTGTGTCTGGATTTGCACAGCTCAGGCACGGCCAGAGGAGCTGAGTGCCAGCAGCAGGGACCACCACACTCTCCCTCCCTCCCCAAAGTGTCTCAGCACTGCCTCAGCCTCTGTTGGACCAGGACCACTTGAAACATCAGCAGAGCTGAGATGAATCAAGATGTAACTCAAATGCATGCAATTCAGGTAGGACTGCACTGAAAAGCAGATGGGGACATTGCTGTGCCCACCCTCCAGCTGGCAAAGGAAACCTTGAAAGCTGTGACAGACACCCTGGGATCTGCTGGGTCATGTCTGTTGAAGGGCCTGTGTCTCAGCTGAGCTTGCTTCTTAAGTAGCTCCCCCTGGGGCAGAAGGGAGTAAAAAAGATGTGAAAAGAGACTGGGGCTTTCTCTTCCTCCAGCTCAGAGGTGGTTTCAAAGATCCCACCACAGAAAAGACTTGGGAAGGGAGGACCAGTCTCAGTCCATAAGGTGTCATCTTCAAGACATTGTCTTCAAGATGGTGTCTTCTTCAAGACAGCATCTTCTTTAAGGTATCTCCAGCAAGCAGATGGGCAGGGGGGAGATCTGCCAGCTGCTCCCTCCAGCAGGATCTCCTCTCACAGCCCTAGGGCTCAGAAAACCCCCACACAGGTCTTCAGCAGTGAGATGCAGAGCCCAACGAGACCAGCTGCCCCCTTCCCACATTGCCTCCTGACTTCGACCTTGCTGCTGAACCAAGAGCAGCTTGGTGGCCACTTGATGACTAGGGCAGCACCAGCAACAAACGGAGTCCCTGGTGTCAGCCCGCCAGCAGTGGTGGGACTAAGATACTCAGTGGTGGGACTAAGATACTCAGTGGGCACTGTTTGCCTTTGCACCTCCCCAGCTGATGGCAGTTGTGGCAGCCCAGGGCACTGCACCATCACAGGGATGCAGGAGATCCTGCGGACCTCCAAGGCCCTCAGGCAAGAGCGGCACAAGCGGTCTGAAGGGTTGCCATGTCCTCAGCCCTCTCCAACAGCCAGAGCAGGGACGTGATGCCCTGCCAGACCCAGCTGTGCTGCTGTGCCCAGTAGTGATGGTGACTGCAGTGCGACATCCAAACACAACTCCAGTCTCAGAGGCAAGGCCAACGTCTCGTAGTTATTATTATTTTAAGTTGTTTTCTTGCAGACTCAGCAGATGACACTGCATCAGATTGCACCGACAAAAACTCATCTACGTGACAGGGAGGCCTGGTGAAGGAGTCAGCCCAGAGGTGCTGCTGGGGAGCCCAGCCCAAGGTCTCCTACATAAGGAAGTCCAACATCATTTTCTGTCTAAAACTGGCAAGACCTTCCTAGCCCATCTTCCAGCAGGGCAGAGGACTCCCCACCACTGATGCGCTGGCAGCGGTGTCCCAGGGAAAGCACGAAGACAGCCAGGGCTCAGGGCAGGAGCTGCACCCAGCTTCCCCTGTCTGTGCTGCAGGACCATGCACCCCCTGAGCAGGGCAGAAAGGAGCACGTGAAGCTGCTGAACCACTGACCTGAAGCAACTTCTGCTCACACAGGTCCTGTCATGCTTCTCCAAAAGCAAAGGGCAACCATGGAAAGGCACCGCAGCGAGTGGGCTGTGGGCTGCCTTTGGCCAACCTGGGCTGGTGCCCAAAGCAGCTGCCCCAACGCTAGGCGGAGAAACCGGCCAAGAGCTGAGCGAGCACTGTGAAACCACAGGACCTCAAAGCACTGGGAACCTGCTCCAATTAGGTTCCTTCTTGCAGTGCTAAATGGACGGAGCTCCCAGTAAGCAATTCCCAGGCTTGCTTTTACGCCACACATGATTAACAATTAAAGCAACCCAAACCTGAAGACACGTTAAAACAAACGACCAGACTCCCTGGGATGCAAGGAGAGCTGTCATGGTTTTTTCATGCCTGTTACACAAGTGCAGGCGACCGGCAGAGCAGGAGGAGGCAGCTGCCCACCAGCGGCCGGCTCGGCCGCACCGTCCAGCGCCCAGGAACGCTCGGCGAGCCGGCTCCCGCAGCTCACAGACATGTGAGCACGTGGGCTGGCGACGGCAACCAGCATTTCAGGTTACTATAGCAGTGCTCTTCTGCGCCTACAGCCATTGTGGTCCCTTCCTGTATGAATACATTCAGGCTCCAACAGATCTTGCTGAGCAGATGCTATCGGGCAACTCCGCCACCAGCTACAGCAACCTGGTATTTAAGCTCTTTGCAATCCCAATATGTAACAGATGAAGATGAGATCAAGGAAGATGTATATGACAAGGAGAAAAACAATCCCAGCTGCAAGCAAAAGCTGCAAGATCCATCTCTGCTCTGATAAGAGTGGGCCAGCACCTTACCTCTATGCCACAGGGTTGCCTGGGTGCTTCCCATGGCACAGTGTGACACCTCAGGGATGAGATCTGATCTCAGCTCAGAGTGAGGGGAAGAGCTGTGGTGAGACTGAGTGCCTAGGCACCAGGAGCAGGTCAGCTCCTCTAGGCCCATTCAGGGCACCTGGAGGCACCAGGACCCCCACCTTTGGGAGGGCTGATGCTGACTGAAGATGAAGCCCGAGTGCAATCCACAGCTACCTGTGATGTCTGTCTGGGCATCCTCGGCCTCAGCTGCAGCAGCCCTGCTCTTCCTCTCCAGTTCTTTCATTTCAGGCACATAGAAGTCCCCTTGGCGGGCAAGGGGACACACGAAGTAGATGCGGTCCTCCTTGTAGATCTCGATCCGGGGGTGGGCACACAGCTTCCTCTCCTGAAAGACAGCAGGTGATGCAGGTCAGGGATGTGTCCTCACCCCTGCCCCAGCAGGCGCCCACAACACGGACCTGTCGGCCTGGCAGCGTCACAGACTGACCCGCTTCACTCACAGACATGGGGGCCCAGTGAGGCGCAGCAGGTGCCATCCCAAAAATGCACGGCCACTTTCCCTACCACAACAGCCGTCCACGTGCCAGGGATGGCACATTCAGCCCTGGGGGTGAGCAGCCGTCCAGGCTCAAGGAGGAGGTGCTGAGGGCCCAGGGAGACTCAGCTCCCCCAGCTCAGCGTTATTTGTGGTGTGCTCATCTTGGGCTGGGGCGAGGGGTTCTGGGGAGCCTGGCAGCTGCTCTGCACGGCCCTGCCAAGTCTCCAGTTCCTCCTGGCAGCACGGCCCCACAAGCAGGCGTAGCACTTCTCTGCTAATTAATATAATCCAGAGCCGACAGCTCAAGCAGCTCCCGTCAGAATGGTGAGGGCAGGGGGTGTGGGAGATGAATCCCTGGCATTTCAGACAACTCCTCCTTTTCCGCACCCCACCTCCCCCCAGCAGCGCACTTCAAGACCTCAGTCCCCGCAGCCTGCCAGGGACCCCTGACAGGGATGTCTCCCTGGGACACGCCCCAGCCCATGTGGGGACTCTCAGGGTGCTGGAGCTGGGCTGAGGAGCAGCTGGACCCCTCTTGCCACCCCCTCCTCGCCCGCCCGCCCGCCAGCTGCTCGCTGGCAGAGGGGGCGGCTGATACAAGCCGGGTGAGAAGGGAGAGCGTCTCTTCAGTGGGTTTTCTTTTTCTTTCTTTCTTTCTCTCCCCTTTTCAAATCACTGTCAGCTTTTATTTAACTCTGCAACCACCTCAATTATCCTCTTCCTCCTCCTTCCTGCCCTGACTATCCTCCTCTTCCTCCTCCCTGCTCCAACCATCCTTTTCCTCCTCCTTGCCCTGACTGTACTCCTCTTCCTCCCTGACCCAAGGATTCTCCTCTTCCTCCCTGTCTCAACTACCCTCACCCTCCCCCCTGCCATGTTCCCCCTGGCATGGCTTGCCCAGACATCCTCTGGCAGAGGCCCTGTCCCTCTGGGGCTCTCTGAAGCCAAGACTGGCCCCTCTCCATGTGTTAAAGGGTTTCACCAAACAGTAGGTCACTTTACGTTTGCTTTAGTTAACAACTCAATTTAGCTTCTTTTACACCATGGACTAGCTCTGTGGACACATCCATCATGACCTTACAAAAGTCTGTTCATTCCCGACCCCCTCCACACCTGGGGATAGATCAAACTGATTTTGAATCATTTATTTCCCGTCCAAACGCTGGCACCAGGCAGAATCCACAACAGGACTGTCAAGAAGCCAGTGCCGACCCTCTCCCCAGTGCTGGCAGCAAGGCCACCTGGAAAGCCACCTCCATACTGGCAGGATGCTGTGCAAGACAGGAAGAAAACCCCATGTGAGCCCTTTATGGGTCTATTTTCCCAGGAAAGCCTGCAGGAGCTGGCTCTGCAGAGCCCCAGTTTACCCAGCAGCACCACAGCTGCAGAAGCATGAACCCCAGCAGCTTTAACCATCCTGTCCCAACGCCTTCTAGTCTGAATCTCAGCACAGTCCCTCCCCCAGCTGAGGAGGAACCACGTTCACAAGCCCCATGCCACAGGGACGTGCAGGGACACAGGCGGGCTTCCAAGGCGCTTGGAGCCCGGAGTTCCCACTCGCAGGCAGGTGAAACACTAACACACACAGATCAAAACTGAATTAAATAAAAACAAGCTGGGCTGTTTTTAGCAGCAGAGCAGAGGCGGCTCATATCACTCCTGCTTTTTCAGCAGCAACGCAGACAAGAGCCCTCCCCGTTGCTCTGCCCCTTGCACTACCAACCACCAGCCCATCAGCCAATCTTCAGCTCAGTTTGTTATTTTAGGTTACTGCAACAGATACCAGAGATGGGTACCTCCAAGATTCGCAGGTTTTTTGAATGCATCCAGCTGGCCTTCCACCACTTAATGCAGACAGGCACAACTCAAAGGATCTTAGATTAAAGAGACGTTTGCTAAATTCATACGAGGTCTCTAACAAGTCTAAAATCTCAGGGCTTCAGTCTGGTCTCAAAGACATGCCAAGCTGACTTCCCAAAGCCCACCCTGGGATTCCTAAAGTCTGTGAATCCCAGATCTGCGATGTACCATCTCCCTGAAGTTTATCTAGGCTGCTACAACTCCCCTTCCAATTATACAGCCATAGTAGGGTCTCCCCCAAAGCACAAACAACACCCCCTCCACTCACTGGAAATGTGGCAGTCATGGTTTTTGAAGGAATAAAAATGCACGTGTGTATGAAGAGCAGGGTCCTGGACCAGCTCTTGAGCAAATGTTGCTTCACACTCAGTGATTATCCTGTTAGAGAGATGAGGATGCTCGACCTTGCCAGGTGAAAGCAGCTTTGTCTCCCTGAAGCCAGAAGAGCCCAAGTGCCCTGCACACACAGCCCATGGACCAGCTCAGTGGGACAACACTGAAGTGGCTGGACACTCACTGTCAACACCAACACCTGCCTCACTACAGACAGCTACAGGGATACTTAACACTTGACTTCTTCCCAGTTCACCCAGGGTTTTCCCCAAAAGGAAATGGAAGGACATCAGAGTCTGGTGGTCATAGTTTATGCCTGTACAGATCAAGCTGAGAGCCAGTCTAGCAAGCTGGCCTCTGCTTCTGTGCTTCTTCCTGGAGCAACCCAGCTCCCGGTTGGTCTGCTGCAGAGCTCAGCACTGGCAGCCAGGCTCAGGAGAGGACAACATCCCCAGGAAAGGGCAGAGAGGTGACATTTGTGAACATTGTCCCATCTGGGCTGGGACCGAAGGGAAGAGGTTGCATAAAGACTTGAGGAAAGGGCCGAGGTGATGAGGTGGGGAGCCAGGACAACAGAAACGGATAAGGGGTTCATCCAAAGGGGATCCAAGGGTTCATCCCTTGTGATCATCCCAAAGGAGATCAGGAAGCAGGCAGAGGTCAGTCAGGCACAGCCAGCGGTGCAGCAAAGCGTAACCAAGAGGCAGGTGTCAGCATAGGACAGAGCAGGCTTAGGATCATCCCAGCGGAGAGGAAGGCTGCAAGGAAAGAAACAACCCGGAGAGACTGGAGAGCAGAGTCCAGAGGCGAAGGCATAAGCAGAGAGCAAATTAGTGAAGGCTCAACAACGTGGCAAAACAACAGAGACGCTCAACAGGCAATAATACACTCTGCAGCTGAGAAGAAACCCCCTCGTTAACTGTGCAGCTCAGGCAACAGATGGAGCAGCAAGGTGGACGTGGAGCTTGCGAGGCAGAGCCCTCCGGCCAAATTAAATGCAGTCTCACACGGGCGGAGGAGCTCAGCGAGAGGCGAACAGTGGGATGCTGCCAGTGTCAGGGCCAGGCTTCTGGCTAGGACAGCAGGACCCAGTAAATAGGGCAGGGAAAGGGACTCATCCCTTCACAAGGTCATGCTGTGCCACCTCCCTTCCCAGCCTCCACTGGGAGCTCACCCTTAATACGACCAGCAAAGATGGAGGTGGCACACAAGGCTTATTCCTATGCAGGACTGGCCTCATCCCTCTAGGAATGGAACATCCCCTGGCCTCATACACCAGGAAGAACAACAAGGATTACATACCAAAGCAGCATTTCAGGAGACCTCTTCGAAAAGTGGGAGGTGGCACCTCCCTGGCAGGACAGATTTTCCTCTCCCCGCTTGTCTGTTAAGGAACAGACCTCATTGTCTGCCTGTAGAATGGCTCGGGCACAGTTCAGGCATAGCCTCCTGACTGAAGGATGTCCCCACTTCCCTGCACAGGCACGACAGCAGTCCCAGGGCTATGGGACATATGATGAGGTGGCTGAGACATGACCTGCAATCATTAAAATCCCAGCAGAATTGTGCCAAAACAGAAGGAGGTGTCAGGGTGCTCACACTACCCCATGCCACTTGGCACCTGCCAGGAAGCAGAAGGCAAGCTGGGGCACTGCAGGGACTGGCTTTGTCACTCTGTCAAGCTCCTCTGCTCAGGAACTCAAATGCCACCAACTGGATCTACTTCATCTACCACTGCTGGAAGAATTCAGCTTGTTAGGAGATCAGCAAAAGAGCCTTGCGGATGCTCTCGGGATCCTCGCCAGGCCCCAGCATGCTGGTGCTCAAGCTCCAGCTGAACCCACTGCCTGCCCCAAAACACTCCTAAGGTCACAGGGAAGGCTGTGGGGAGGCAGCTGCTGTGCTCAACCCACTTCCAGCCACAAGTCCTCTGGCCTCACAGCCCCCTGACTCGACACTGAGACCTGCCAGCACAGGTCACATGGGGAAGGTTAAGCCACGCCAGCCACTGAGTTGCCATTTCAGGCTGTGAGAGCAGTAGGGGAGAGGCTTTTCATGCCACCACCAAGCTTCCCACGGGAGCAGGGACATGAGGTGAGCTCCCTGTGCTGCTCAGCGGCTCCTGGCTCCACTGCAGAGATGTCCACGTCACACCCCAACCATCAGTGTGTCACATATCCAGCACCTGTCACCCACCCCTGCCAGAAGACTTCCTGACTGCCACGTGTGAAAAAAAAAGCACATAAAATCCATCCAGGGACTGGAAAAGCTGCAGAGCAAGCAACTGGCAGACACTTCCCCTCTTCTACCTTCGAGGTAGCAGGCACCCCCCTGAGCTGCCCTCCCTCCTGCCAGCCAGGAATGCATCCTCCAGGGGTCTCCCACCAGGCACTGCTGAAAAGCTGGGACACTGGCAGAGTGCAGAGGAACTCCAGGGGACCCACCAGTCCCATCCCTGCACACCAGCACCTCCTGCCTTCTCAGGCAACATGACTCCCCGGTGTCTTGCTTCCAGACAGAGGCATCCATCCTCTCCTCCTCCCAGGGAAGGGCTCGGACGCTTCGGTCCCAGGGAATTTTGAAGAAACAACAAAACCGCGTGGAGCTCAAGGGCCTTAAAATCAGTTGCTAAAATTAGAGCTGAAACTGAGCCACCATCTAGGACCAGAGGGAGTGCGCTGTGTGCCACATCCTCCTCACTTCCTCACACGCTCCACACTCGGTGTGTCATCCCCGCTTATCTTAGAGCAGGAGCACTAGGCATTGCAATTCAGTCTGCACAGCACCCACTGCCCTTTGCTGCTCTCCCAGTTCAGCCAGGGGGCAAACCCCTTGTTGGGCCATCCTGCTGTTCCAGACCCAGACTAGGGATGTCCCTTCTTCTTGTTTCCACTTCTTCTTGCCCAGACAGCATCTTGTGGTTAAAGACCACTTTGGTTCCAAGTCTGAGCTGATGAAAGTGGGGAAAAAAACCCAACAACCAAAGGCACCTCCTCCTCCACAGGTTTCAAACTTGGTCTCAATGTGCGCTCGCAGCCCAGAAAGCCAAGTCTCCTGGAGCTGCGCTACAAGCAGCGTGGGGCCAGCAGGTTGATGGAGCAGATATTTCCCCTCTGCTTCCCTCTCTGTTCTCACAAGAGTCCACCCAGAGCACTACCTCCATCTGTGGGGTCCCTAGCACAAGACAGTCATGGACCTGAGGATGTCATGGAAATGGTCCAAGGGCTGGAACACCTTTGCTGAGAAAAGGTTTCCTGCCCATCCCACACTGGCCTGGCAGCCCATTGCACTGCAGCCTCCCACTCTATACATCACACAGCTAAAAAGAGCCTCTTTGAGACATGGGTCTTCATGAGGCAGCTCACAGAGAGAATAAGCTCTAACCTAGAGTACAACATCGTCCTGATACACCCAGCTACAGGTTGTTTCTTGTGGTGGGAGTTCTTCTTTCATGGCTAACTCACAGCTGAGAGGCTGGAAGTCTCCTGTTCCAGGCAGACATTCCCAACACATTTGCTGTCAAAGAGAGGCTTAGAGAGTCAGGGTTGTTCAGCCTGGAGAAGAGAAGGGTCCAGAGAGACTTTATTGTGTCCTTTCAACACATAAAGGGGGTTTGTAAGAAAGGAGGAGAGACTTTTTAACAGTGCCTGTACTGAGCAGACAAAGAAAGAAGGCAGGTTTATTGGACATAAGGAAGAATCATCTTGTGGTGAGGGTGGTGAGATACTGGAACAAGTTGCCCAGAGAAACTGTGGATACTCCATCCCTGGAGGTGCTCAAGGCCAGGTGGGACGAGGCTCTGAGCAACCTTGTCTAGTGAAAGTTGCCCCTGCTCACAGCAAGGGGACTGGACTGGATGATCCCTGTGGGTTCTTTCCAACCAAGACACTTCTGTGATTTTTGTTCCTCCCTCCCAAGCCACAGACAAACCACAGGGAACAGAGATACAGCCTGGGGGCAGGAGTCAGGCAGGGGCTTGGAAGGAACCATCAGCCCAAGAGATGGTTTGGGCAGAAGGGAAGACGAGCTGCTGGAAGGAGAGGCAGGGAGACATGCTTTACACCAGTAATACCTCAAGCATGAAGAAAACCCCACCGTCTCAGTTTGCAGCTTGAGCAGGGTGCACATGGAGCCGGCAGGCCCTGCCTCCCAGCCCGGCCAGCACTCAGAGCCAGCTCCAGCACCCAGCACAACTGCGAGCACCAGGCTGCCGAGGGCTGAGGAACAGCTGCTGCTTCCCAGCCTGGAGAAACTCACATTTCAGAGGTGGTGAGACTGCTCCCACACACGTGCACTTAACTAACAAATCCTCGGGGCCGCGAGGTGTTTCAGAAACAGAAGGTGATATAATTGCAATCAAGACAAGGCCGTTTCCATCAGCCAGCAGGAAAACTGAGCGGCACCAGCAGCGCTGCAGCAGCAGAAAACAAAGATTCTCCAAAGGACAGCAAATCCACCAGGTAGCAAAATACAGCGCCTGGCAATTAGCACCTCCCGCATCCATCAGCATCACCCCCTGCCCTGCACCCTGCCCCACTTCCCCCCTTCACACAGCAGCCCCCATCCTGCCTGCAACCAGGACACGGCCCTGCTGACGTGGCAGCGCTGCCGCTTGGGGACAGGCAGGTGAGAATCAGCCCCTCTGCAGCGGCGAGAGGGAGTGCATTTGGACCGTGGGAGCTGCGAAACACTCGGCTTGAGAGCTGGGAGAGTTTTTCATTTTCACCTTGGCGAAGGCAGCCCACCATGCAATTTACACCTTGCCCGCCTGCCTGCCCCCGCTTCCTGGGCCAAATCACTCAGCTGCTCCCGCCCCAGCGAGCCCCGGGAGCTGCAGAGCGGCAGCTGTCAGGCACGGCCACGCCGAGAGGTGAAGGAATGAGCCCGGCGTGGGTTTGTGGGTATGGGAGGTCTCAGCACCTTGAGAGAGCTGATGGACCAAGCACAGGCTCCCACGTCGCTGCTGGAACCTGCTGTGAGAGTTATGAACACTTTTCTTCTCCCCAGGATGGAGATGAAGGTTCCTTCCCATCCTCCAGCAAAAGGGAGTAGAGTCCAGCCCTGTCTTATTGCAGGTGCAGATGTGCTCCAGACCTCCTCCCTTTCCAGCACCCACTTGAACTGCAGGAGAAATCCTGTGGCACATCCAGGAGCATCCCTCATCATCAGAGATGAGCCGGGCAGCAAGTCTCAGTGAGATAAAACCTTTCAGGAAGTGGCCACAGACAGCCAGAGCCTGCCATGGGGTGGGGGGGAAGGACAAGCCCTGGACCAGGCTGCCAGCCTGGACACACTCAGGTACATTAGTCTGTCTACTTCCAGGGACATATTTCACTGTCCCCAATTACAGGAATGCTACCTGCAAAATAAAGAGCAGATGGTGCAAACACACGCAATTCATGGGGCTCGGGTCCCCCCCGGTGTCACGTTTATTTGGTAGGAATTATTCCTGGAGCAGAGAGTTTCAGAAGTGAAACAAACTTTTGCTTTAAAAAAAATAAAATAATCTTCCTAAAACTCAGGGCTTTTCACGTCCCACCTTGCTCCAGTACCTGCCATGGGGAAATGGTCCTCACCAGCTTCCTAGAGCTCCACTATTTGTTATCACAATCTTCCTCCTACCTGACCCCAACCGCATCCCTTCCTCTCCTGCTTCCCATCACAGCCACACACAAGCTCTCTGAAGGGGACTCAGGAAGCTCAAACACTGGATTTTCATTCTAATGACAAGAAATCTGTGTAAGTCCACAAAATCTCCCCTCCCCTGAGGAACCAGCTCCGGGTTCCTGTCCCTAGGAACTCCATCAGCTATGGGAGTGTGTGTGTTAGCAGCCACACACAAAAGGAGGACCACAGCTGGAGAGGACTGCCTCTGCTTTGGAGTGTGGTACTCCAGGGACCAACGCTCCCCTTCCAGCCCTCAGAGGATGCTTTTTCAGCATTAATCACAAAGCTGAAGGGGTTGATGCAATGATCCTGCCATCATGGATGACTGGAGAGATGCTAAATCGCTTTGCCTGCTCTGTTGCCTCAGCGAGGCTGCCAGGAGCAGCAGCTGTGGCAATTTCTCTGCCTCTGGTCAACACAGAGACTTTCAGGAAAGGAATCGTCACCCTAGATGTTCTCCTCCCCATCCTGCTTTGTCCTGGCAGCCTCCCACTCTATGCACCACGCAGCTAAAAAGAACCTCTTTGAAATGTGGGTCTTCATGAGGCCGCCCACAGAGAGAATAAGCTCTAACCTAGAGTACATCATCTCCCTGATACACCCAACTAGAGGTTGCTTCTTGTGGTGAGAGGTCTTTCACGGCTAACTCACAGCTGAGAGGCTGGAGAGCTTCTCATGCAGGCAGACATTTCCAACCCACCTTGACAGCTTTATCTCCTGGGCCACCACTTGCTTGAATACTTGCCCTTCTGCAACAAAGACGGCCAGTGGAGGCTTGTCATTCCCAATCTTCTCACACGCATCCTCACCCATAACGGGTCCTGTGATGAAAACCTTGTGCAGCAAGGCCAAAGCCACAGAGATGGAGCAGAAGCGCCTGGTGCCCACAGTACGTGGGACGTCTCCATCTCCCAAGCCAAAGTCCAGGCCTCCCAAATCTCAGCCCCTTCCTCTTGTTCTTGGGCTCCACAAGCCATCCTCCTGGGATCACAGGCATCTCCAGCTACTCTTCCACACCTTGTCTGTTACTAGGACAAACTCAGGCCATGTGTCACATTAATGGTCCTGGGAAGAAAATGTCACAGTGGAATAAAAACCCCTTGTCCCTTCCTATCTCCTTTAACAACCTTGTCTTTCTGCAACGCCCCCAATTTCCAGGCTTCATGGAATGTATTTCACAATGAGCTAAGCTCAGCCTCACACCATGTCTTTGCAGCTGAGAAAGCTGTAAAGGGAAGCTGAAGAACCTAACCTTGATGAACTTGCACAGATAAAGCCACCTGCAGCCTGGAGCAAAGCTGGGATCCAGCCACCTGATTCCCAGACAAAAACATTCTTCCCCTCCCCACCACCAGGGACTTAATGTCAGGCTTATCGGTGTCATTTAGAAGGCAAGGAAGGCCACCAGAGAGGAAGATTAAGTGGGTTTCAGCCTATTTTGTTGAGGAGGAATGGGTAAGATGATCATGACATCTATCAGCACGTGGGCTGTACAGCACAACAACAAATCCAATGGCAAAAAAAGCAAGTTTCCAGGACAGGAGAATCTTCTAAGCTACTGGCTAACTGCAGCCAATAGTGGAGGAAGACTGTTTGACATCCTTCTCAGGGAGGCCTAGGCTTGCCTTGGGTGACAGGGATTCCTCCCAGGATCTCCACTGCAGGACACTTGCCCAAGGGCTGCTGCTCACCCCTGGTTCACTGCTTCTCCTGCTCCTGCTCCTTCCCTTGTCCCGGGGACAGACATCCCCCTTTATTGAATGCAAGACAGAGACCAAATTTTGTATGAATTTTTATAAACAAGTAAGAGACTTTTCCCTGCAGGCTTCCAGGAAAACTGCCTTCAAAATCCCATGTTCAAGAGCTTGCACTTCTACCCCAAGAGCAAGCAATCCTGGGAGGCAAAGAGCCAGCGACCCTGGCGAGCCCCGGCATGCCGACGACTCCCACCAGTGAGCTCGGCTAACGAAGCCCCCAGAGCCTCCAGCCACCACTTGCCGCTGGCAGTAACGATGTGCCCGAGGAAGTCCCCAGTGCAAACACACAGCGCTGGCGGGCAGAAAGCAAAAGGCAGAAAGACAGACAGGCTGCCTGCATTGCGGGAGGAGGTGGAAACGCAGTTAGAGGCAAGGAGGGGGTAAGGGAGGTGAACGAGCAGCACCAGGCAAATTCACCAGAGACCTCAGGACAGCTCCAGAGTCCTCGAGCCTGGATGCGCCATTTCGGCAGCTGCACGTGCTGAGCAAGCTCTCCCTCTGCCCTGCCCAGGGCGGGCACGGGGAGGCGAGGAGGGGCTGGGCCCTGCCTTTCCCCTGCAGTCCCCACCTCCTCCTCCTCTGCCCACCAGAGTCCCTGGCGCAGGGTCCCAAGGGGCTCATTACCTTGGTCTGGAGAGAAGCTGGCTTGCCAAGCACACCGCTGGGGTGTGTCAGGCGTGCGGGGAGGCAAGGGCTGGCGGTGCCAGCGGGTACATGAGATGAGCGCCTCCAAAGCCAGGCTCTTCTGCTGGCAACAGCAGCAGTAGGGGAGGGGAGCAGCTGCTTTCAGCGACCTTTGCAGGCTGGCAACTGCTCCTCTGCCAGCACAGGATAGCGAGCTTGCGCAGATCAATCAAGAGATGAAATTGAAGTGAGTTAGGTGAGGATGGAGACGAGCCTGATTCTGCCCTTCCACAAGCCTGTGGCTTTCCAGGTCCCATACACTCCCAGAGGTGCTGCATGAGCCAGGAAAGCTCCAGATACACACTGTGCTGCTCAGCTTTCCAAGTCTTTTGGGGCCACCTCCCCATCTCCACTCCTGAGCTCTCCCAGGTACCCCAAACCAAGCTCATCCCTGCATAACATCAGCAATGGCAGAACGTCAGCCAACGCCACAGCCACCAGAGCTGCCCCAGTTCCTCATGAGTGCCCAGAGACCAAGAGGACATCCCTCCTCTTCCCAGCACCATGGTACCCTCCCTCAAGCTCTAGGCACCTGGAGGATGGGAAGGACTTTGGGAAAGTATCTCTGCATCAATGTCCCCATCCACCCTTCTCCAAGCAGCTACAGCTCATTGTGGGCAAGGAGCGGACTCTGCCCTGCACCACTGCAGCCCTGTCTCGGGAAGGCTAGCAAGAGTGGAGGGGTTTGGACCCTGGTCCTGTGCTCCACAGCACAGCATAAAGACAGAGCTGAGCCAATGCTACGGGTCCCACAGTAGCTCCTGCTGGGAGACACAGCTCTGCAGGGGCACTGGTGGGAGATGCAGGTGAGGGCTTCTCAGGGAGGGAGGAACCATCCATGGGAGGGACAAGCGAACATGGCACCTAGCCATGCATGTGTGAGAGGAGGAGGACGAGATGCAAGAACAGAGAGGAACTGATGGCCACACTCCTCCACTGTGAGCCCTCAGCATCAGGCAGCTCTGGCAGCCATAGCAGCCACTTCTGCTTTTCTTGTCTCCTGCACTGCTCGGCAGAGAAGGAGCAAGTCTTTCTCTGACACTGACCTCTTGATAAGCTTTTGCCAACTCACGCTCTGGTTACTGTACTGCTGGGCGGACGTTACCCCAAGCTGTGAATCTGCACAGCGTGAAGAGCAGAGCAGCTGGCCACAGCACATGATAGATATCTACCTTTCTACATGTCAAGGAGCTGCCATCAGATCCTGGCAGAAATAAAGCCCAGAGGAGCAGCTGAGAGGAAATGGCCATCCAGCAGCAGGGAGAAAACGCCGGTGTCCACAGAGGGAACAAGGCCACAGTTTCCCTCCCTCCAGCCCTCCCAGGGTGCCTTACAACCCCACTGAGTGGGAACACAGCCTGTCAGCAAGTTATCATTGTGATAAGCAGCCAGAGTCGGGGATGCAGAGCGGTTACCAATCTACTCTTCCTGCTGCACTCGGCTCTGTCACCTCCCCTCACCCCTGTGGAGTTGTTATAATTCGCCACATTAGCAGCAGATGAACAGGTAAAACCATCCATCTGTGGAGCGAGCACCCAGCGGTCATCGTACAAGCCATCAAAAAAAAAAAAAAAAAAATTCACCCCAATTACTCTATAGCACCAGAAACTCGCAGACATCCTTCCGCTCCTTCACACCCTTTGAAATGTAAAGCTGCACTGTTCAGTGTCATTTAATTTGGAGCTCAGCCTCGGACCGGCAGAGCCTTGCTGAGCTTTAGGAGGAACGTGGCTATCCAAAATGTAAATGTGCAAAATCCAGATGTCAGTGGTCTGGAAGACAAGCACACCCCAAGCCCCTCCAGTGACTCCATTTCGTGGTCCCCATGTCTGTTTTGCTGTTCCAGTGCCAAAGGAGGCTGGCTGCAAGTCCCTCCCCTGGCAGCCGGCACCCTTCAGATGCTGTCCTGGTACAAGCTGGAGAGAAGCTCAGGCTCTCTGCTGCATCTGGGCTGCTCTCACAACCCTGAAAGCCTTCCTCTGCTCCCTCTCTGCACACAGGCCAGGAGACCCATATTTTGAACGCTGTTAAGAGGCGAGCTTTGGAGAAAGTGGACATGGTGGCTATGGGAATCTGATCCTGTCCCAAAAGCTGTATCTAGGCTTTGCTCCAAGTCAGCACAGAAACCATTCTGTAGTTTCTCTGCACCACCCAGAAGGGGAGGTGACTCTCCATCACCATCTCCCCTCTTAGGAAGGTTTGTTTCTCTCCTCCAAGCTGGAGGCACATCTTTTTCACATCCCCAGCTCTCCTCCCAGCCATGGTAGGGCAAAGATACCTTCCTAATGTAGAATGTATCTCCAACAAACACAGCAGAAATACATCTGCTCAAGCCAGACATGAGCCTCCACCTCCTCACACTCACCAGAGCATCAAGGAACCTAGGAAAGGCAAACATCAGATGGAGACTGGGGACAAAGAAATGGGATGCTGCCTTGGCACAGCAAGAGGCACTGGTCCATCAGGTGCTGATACACTCTGGAGGGTAACAGGTACTTTTGGTCTCTTACCATCACCAGACACAACAGAACAGATCCTGAGAGAAGTCAGGTGAAGGATGACAGAGGACAAGCACTGACTCATCCCTGAGCCGGTCCCCAGGGAGCTGCTGCCTCCTCTGCCCACTGTGGTCTGACAGCAGGGCAGCAAACACCCTTTTTCTCACTCCTATGTGACCAGGCAGAGAGATGCCAGATCACTACCCACCTGGCCTGCTGGCCTCCTCACCTGGACATCCTCGTGAGGCTGCAGGCCTCCATTAGCTGCCTCATGGCAGTTCTAACCTGGAGCTACCCCTGCTGCCTCCAGGCATGGGTACAAACTGCCAACAGTTCTATTAAAGGCTTCAATTTTCCACAGTTTGGCTGAAACAGAGAGGCCAGAATAAGCTGCCACATGCTGGAAAAGGAACGAGACCAAAGGATTCCTGGAGATGAGGGCTCTCAAGGCATTCTCTAAAAGCCTTCAAGACAAGAATTAAGCACAGCTTGACCTTCCTTTTTCAAAGAGCTCACAGACCAGGCTGCAAGCTGCTCCAGAGCCCTGCAACGGCACAAGCAGCTGGAGACCACACAGATGAACCTGGTCCTGGCAAATCCAGAGGAGCTCAAGAGGGCCAGGATTTGGCAGCATGATTTTCTGCAGTCTATTGGGACAACCCGAGTTCAGCACCAGGAATTTGCTCCTCAAAGCAGGATGGGATGTACTGGTTTTACACAGGTCTACATAGAACTATTGCACCTCCCTCTACCCTGCACCCACTCCACAAAGGCTGTGAGCCCCTACAAGGGCAGGCAGGACAACCACCAGGCAACTGCATAAACAGAGAAGCACACACTGAGCCAGTGAGAGCCTCCCCAAGATGTGAACAGCTCCACAGATCACCTCACCTGCCATGGTCATGAGGACTGGCAGCTCAGGACACCTCCAGCCTGCCGTCTACACCCAAGTCCACCAGCACAAATCACACAATGTTTGGGGTTGGAAGGCACCTCAAAAGATCATCTAGTCCAACTCCCCTGCCAGAACAGGATCACCTAGATTGGGTCACACAGGAACACATCCAGGTGGGTCACTGGTGACCAGCTTGGGTGATGCCAAACCAGCATCAATCCGAACAGCATCCGAAGGGCAGTGGCTGCTGCAGGCAGGCAGACAACAGCGTTGTGTGCGTGTGTGCATGTGTGTGTGTACAACTCTGTCAAAAGAAAAGACCCTGAGGATTTTGCTCCCCTGCTGTGGAGCAAACAGCTGGGCTCGGCCACCTCACCAGCACTGCAGCCACTGCCGGCAGCACCTCACCTACAGCACATAAGTTCTCGGCCCAGGAAGGAGCAAGAACCAAGTCTGTTCTTTCATCCCTGTGATCTGATCATCACCCAACCTCACTACTCATCCATCCATATTTTGATTCAGTGCAGAAGAATAATGTTTTCATTCTCTTGCCCTACTCGAAGCGGGGCCTTTCCTACCATTTTATAACTAACTAGAATCAGAAATGTGCAAGTTAGTCATAGCACAACGGCCCCTTTTCTCAAGGTTAAAAATGCCACTGCTTTCAACTGTATTATCTCCCTGCTCCACAGGTTTCAAAGTGGGAGCTTCACAGCCGGGGAAACTGGGCCAACAGCATTTGCTGGAAAAGAGCAGTATTTCTAAGAAGCTGTTTCGCATTTGATTGGGTTCATTTTGCTGTTTCTCAAGCCTGGCACAGCTGGCAAGGTCTGGCTCAGAGGGCTGTGGGGAAGAATCAGCCCAGAAAAAAAATCATTAGGACCTTGGTAAAACAATTGCAGAGAGGCAGATCTATCTTGCCCTCAAATTAATTGACTAGCTGGCAAGGAGGAAAGATCCCATGGTTTTGGATGGTGTTGCTGCTTTAGAGAGCTGGACTTGTCTCCATTGCCTAAAAAACCCCCTTTTGAGTCAACTGCATCCTCTGGGATTCTCTATAAATACATCCGGGGAGAGACACGTACAGATTGACTCGATAAAGAGATCTGACAGAAAAGCACTATAGTGTTTTACTCTCCCTCCTTGCCCAAAGCAACCCATTCCGGTTCATTCTCTCCCTTGGAAAGCTGTATGAAATATCCCTGGCTTCTGCCGTGATCATTAATCCTCGCTGCAAAGGCAAGGGGAGAGCAAATCTTTGTGTCCGAGTGGATTCATCTCTGACAATTTTGCAAGGCTGGGTAAGTGACTATGAGGCTGTGAGCCCCAGTTTTCCAAATTGGTGGCTGGGAGAGTGAGGTGGCTTCTCACTCCCTCCAGGGATGAAAATGCCCCCCCGCAGGGGCCACCAGCTGACAGGCGGCACTGGGCCAGGCTTTTGGCCGTTGGGCCATGAGGGATGCCTGCACAGTTTGGCATGCATGGGAAGGCAGGCACTTGAAGTTTGCTCTCCTTCCAGGAGCTGCCTTTGGAAATGTTGCTGGCAAAGGAGCGAGGATGGCAATAGGATCAAAATGCTGGATGTCACAGGAAAGCACACACAGTGGCAGAGACCCAGGGCTGAGGTGCCAGCTGGAACAACCTCCCTAGGGATGCGGGGGAGTCCCTATCGCCAGAGGCTTTCAAGATGCAATTGGGCGATAGATAACCTCATCCAGGCTCCCTTTCCCAGACAATCTTACCAGATACCTTCCAGTCTGGGCTGTTCCCACTATGAGGTCCATTAGAACTGGGGAGGCTATGGTGGCCAGGAGCCTGTATCCCACACCAGCCGCTTTCCTGGGATCAGGTCTCCTCTGCCTGCTGCTAGGGCAGATGCTTGCATGACGTCAACAAGAAGCTGGAGAAAAAACAGGTGATTTCACACATGAAACAAGCTGCAGAGGCAGGGAAGGAGCCTTTGTAACTACCAAAGCTCAAAGCTAGCCAGAAAACCTCTTTTCTTCTCAAAGCAGCGACGCTGCCAGAGCTGCAGTTTTACACCTGCCCCCAGAGCCGAACGGCAGAGCCGGAACGGGAGCTGCGCTTGCAAGAGGAAAGGCGCCTGCAAGCACAAGGCAGCAGAGCAGCAGGTACGGTGCTGGCACACACGCCCACGCTGACGTGCCTGGCACAAGCCGGCCACGCTGGCTCTGTCAGGGCAGTGCCCAGCACCCACCATGAAGCACGGTCAGCGGTAAGTCACCGCTCGCCCACCTGCATGCCCACAAGGACCAGGGAAAAACTGACAGCAGATGAGTAGTGGCCTGGGGCTGACATATTCCTCCAGAGAGGTGGGAAAGTGGGGATGCCTGCTGAGAGCGGCAGGAGACGTGACGCAGAGCCCCAGATCCACATATGTTCCATTAGCGGCGCAGGAGGAGCACGTTTCCCTGCAGACAAAGGTTAAATGGACCTGCTCTGCTGTACAAGACAACCCCAAGCCAGGTCCAAAGGTCCTCACAGCATTAAACAACACTGCCCACCAAAAATCCCTTCCACATGGCTCAGCTCCCACTCTAACATCGTGGATGTCCTGCCCTGCCCTGCGCAGTGCTGGAGGTGAGGTCACTCTCATTTGCAGGACTGAAACTTCTTCAGAGGGTTTTGTCAGTGAAAATATTTAATAAATAAAAGTCACCAGAACCATGCAAACTGATGTGATGTGACATGGAGCTAGGGGTTGCCAACCAGCAGCAAGCGCACAACCTCTCTGAGAGGGAGCAATGAAAACCAACTGTCATCTCCTGCTGACCTGCACTGAATGTGCCTGCAAAGGCACTAAGCCCGCGCAGAGACATCTCAGGGTCCCTCTTTGGTTCCCGCAGTTGCACGTCACCTTCTGGAGAGACTTGGGCTGGAGCACCATGGTGCCCAACACTTGCTGGCTCCTCCTGCCCAGCCCCGTTGAGTTGGGTTTTGTTCCTAAGGGGAAAATAAGTAGGATGAGTCTTGTTTCTTCCAAAGTCTGCTGCTAGCTTGCTGGCACCAGTGGGGCAAAAACAGGGAGGTGGTTTGCCATCAATCCCCCACTCCAAGTCAGACCATAACACTGAGGTCAAAAAAATTATAAAAGCAAAAAAATCTGGAAAGAAAAAACTCTCCTCCTCCCCCAGGGGTCTGGCTGCACTGTCCACACTGAGCATCCACACCCCCCTGGGCTTTCCCATCACCAGCCACCTCCCCACCCCAATCAAGTACTACCCTCCAGAGATATTACTGGTCTGTGGCTACATGGACACTGAAGGTGTCTGAAGGATAACTTCTGGCAACTGCCTCAATCTGCTGCTACTGCTGCAGCCCCAGGTACACAACCAGTGGGCACTGCGTGCTAGTGAGGTCCATCTGCAACGCGCAAGCCACATACGACCTGACATATAGCCTGGCTTGGGACCCATGCAAGAGCTCCAGAACACTTTCCCCAGAGTCTGTATCCTTACTCCAAGCCCCTGCCAGCCCAGGGCCCGTCAGCTTGTCACACTGTCAGCTCTGGTCTCATCTCTGCCATCAATACGAGTTAGATATGTCAAATCTAACAAGGGTTTTTTTCCCGTTTTTATTTGATGCACGAGGATCACACAGCAGCAGTATCAGACAAGCTCTTGCCTTCCTGCAAATTTTACAGACCCATATTCAAGTGCACATGAGCTTAAACTGAAGGTCACCCCACCTAGTCACAGAGCCAAGGCACCACATCTCATCTCAGCACCCCAAACCTCTCTCAAGGCATCCACAAACTGATCCCCACAGTCACCATGGGGCATGGGAAAAGGGAAGGAAGAAGATAGAGAGCTCCACCTCCCAGAAAGCCACAGGCATACTCTTCAGGGTGAACCACTGATGCAAGGAAGGAGAAGGTCATCTGTATGAATCCTTCCAGGCCTACATGATAAGACACTGAGGGCAGCAAAGTCCCAGGTTAGTGGCGATGAGCTCTGGATACACGTACCCTGCTCCTTGTCCTGCCTGGACAGATGGATACGTAACTTTGAGTGGCCTTAGCTCAGTAAGGACTCCACCTCAGGCAGTGGTCTTCAGCCCACAGTCCCCAGGGCTCACTTGAGGCCAAAGGAGTTCACGGGGACAAGCAAAGATATGGTTGAGCACACAGCACCGTCAGAGTAGACTGAGCATCTGTAGCATTTCCTAGACCTCTGGAGGAAACCTCAGGCAGGAGGTGATCGGCCAGACCTGCCACTGCGATCGGGCTTCAGACACGCTGCAGCCTGGACCGCTCACAGACAACAAGCTGGTATTTGAAAAGGCGTCATTCACAGAGCCCGAAATAAACAAACTAAACAAGTCAGGAGAGAAAATTTAAGTGGAAAAACATCCTGATAACTCAGCCATCTTTGCAAATGTTTTGCCAGCTGCCCCAACCCCAGCCCTCCAACATAGTCACACAGAAAGATCACCCCGTGGTTTCTCCTTTAAAACATGAGCCATCAGGGATGGGAACACAGCTCCACAGACCTTCGTTTATAACAACTGGGAAAAAAGCAACACCAACAGACCTGAGCAATGCCAGCAGCCCTGGCAGTGCGGACAGGGAGGCAGGAGGGGAAAGACAAGGTGCAGCCGTACTCTCAACGGGCACCAAGGCTCAGCTGCCGTAAAGACCACATGTAGGTTCCCGGTCCCCTACAGACAGAAGGTTGTTCGTGTTAAGAAGCCATTCAGGGCACCGGGTAGAGGGGGAAGGATGGCACGGATCCCAGGCATGTCAGCCAGGGGAAACCTTGGTGGCACCACCAAGAAGGGAAGAGCGTTCAGCGACTATTTCTGCTATTGATTTAGGACAAAGAGAGACAACATGGGCAGAGGACAAGGGTGAAATGTTTGCTCTTCCATGGGAACACACAGCTCACAGGTCCAAATAACACACATTTAAAGCATACTGAAGTCCTGGCTGACAAGCTGTACACATGTCAAAAAGTGATCTCTGGCCAGCTGGAGACACTAGAAAGTCCCAGGAGAGGTAGCAGCCTGTACCTGCCAGTACTGAAATGGGTAGGAGCTGACTCAGGCAAGCACAGGCAAAGACTAAGCCAAGGCAAAATGAATGGATGGCTGCAACCAGACCAGATCACCAGGAAGCAAAGGAGACCGGCATAATTAATGCCAACCAACGCACATTTACAGCTGTCAGAGCTTGTTGGCAAATGTGATTTATTTTTGTGGGGATTGCAGGCTTGACTGATAAACAAACTAGCACCCGTGCCATTCATGCAAGCTGAGAAAAGATGTAGGACTCAGTACCATTTCCCATTTTTAATCAAGAAACTACAACTCCATCAAAGGACGGGGACACGTGTTTGCAGTCGCTGTCAGCTAACTCAGAACAAACCGATGACCAGGAGTCCATGGCAGGGGACAAGATCTCCCTGGAGATCTGTGCACCACAGCAATAAGACCATTATTGAAATAAAGCATCTATTTGTGCTACATGGACAAGTCAGAGAACTTTCTAAGCTGAAAACAGACACACACACACAACAAAAAACAAGGTTCACGAAAGGACTCTGGAATTAGGATTGAAAACTATGTCAGTGGAAGACTTTGCAAGCTCTGTATATTTAGCTCATCAAAGAGAGGGGCAAGAGGTGACTGCATCCTAAACTGACACGGCCAACATGGGAAGTAAAGCTCACTCCAAGCTAACGGCCAGAGGGATAATGTATTTCCCTGGCTGTAAACAGGAGCAAGCCACATCTTTCTATCATCTTCTGGAGCACCCTGCGACTCCCTGTAGACAGGCAGCAGAGGTGCAGAGGATCATGGCAGCCCATACCAGGCAGAAGCCAACCCAATAGCCTCCCAAATCCTTCCCAGCATCATGGAGACTGCTGATGAAGATGTGCACTGTAAAGCAGTGATTCATAAGCCCATGGAGATGGGGAACATCCTAGTACAGAGCCCGAAACTGACCCAAAACCCCACAGAAAGAGGACAGGTTGAGACAGTCACTGCTAGGGCTGCAGTGGGAAATATCTGCCAGCTTCACCTCGGATGCAATTGGCCACCTCTCCATCTGCCCAAGGAGCCCAAGGGTTGGGAAATCTGAGCCCACCCAGCTGGCTGTGCCCACCAGATGCCAGCATGGATGCAGAAAGATGCAGACACACACAGCCTACTGTGGAGAACTCATTACACCCAAGCCTGAATAAATGCTTGCTGAAATGGTGGGAGGTTACAGGGCAATAACCCATGCCCAGAGCTGTCATAAAGAGCAGCATGACCACAGGGTCTCCTGCTCCATGCCCGCCCACCTCCCTTCTGACACCAATGAAAGGAGACTCTGCTATCCTGTTCATTTTTTTAAATTATTGTTATAAATTATATTTTTTATCTTCCTTGTCCCTCTGAAGCAGCAGCAGATTGGGACATGCAAAGCCAAGGCTGCTGAAAGTCAACACCATTGCACCCGCACTGCTCAGGAAACCTGAGCCCCAGGCATCAGCATGAGTCCATGGGGAGCCACACTCACCCTCCACATCCACCAGCCTTGGTCTCAGGAGCTCAGTGTCCTCAACGGTTAACCTCAGGGGATGCCGCAGGAAGGGTGCTGGAGGGCCACCTGTCATGGTGCTTCCTCCATCTGTGCCCCAGACTTCCTCACCACCCCTCACAGTCCTGCTACCTCATCCAGTCCCCAAATCTCAGCTCCTTCATCCCACACATACCCCCCATCCCTCTTCTCCTCCCACTCCCCTCCCAGATTTTTCAGCATCTTCCAAATTTTCTCTATCCTCCCTCCCCACCGTCCACCACTCCGTGCCTCCTCCACCCCACTGTTCTCCCACAGCTTCTTCCTATGACTAGGTGGCCATGCTCCACTTCAGCTAACTTCCTCTCTCCATAGGAGATAGCATTTCATCTCTGAGCCCTCCTTTCATACCTCCTGCTTTTTGCCATCCCCTCCCCTTCCTCCCCACTGGGAGGGCAGAAAGGGGACCCACCCATACTCAGCAGACCTGAACCCAGCTCTCATTAACAGCACCCTTCCCAAAGCAGGCACAGCATGAAATAAATAAATAAATAAATTCTCTGTCTCGCTGCTGTCTCGGGTTGCTTAAGGGAGACCAGCTCTGGGGGTGGGATGAAGGATGCTATTTGGGGAAGTTGTCTCCATGGCAACCCTCATTCCTGCCACCAAGCAGGGCATAGGTCACCTGTTTCCATGAAAGTTCCCCCCACCCCTTCCTCCCCATCCCTCTGCCCCAGGAAGTGCCAACACAACTCCAGGGGCACGGGCGGTCCAGCCCTTGGGAGAAGCGGCAGGGATGCAGGAGAAGCGGCATGGCCGTGAAGAGCTCCAAAGTCCATCACGTCAGAGGAAGCCAGGGTATCCCCACAGTGCAGCATGTGGAGACTGGCACCACCCACTCCCCTCTGCCCCATGCCAGCAAGGCAACTCCATCATCTCCCACCGGTGCCCCACGGTCAGCATAACGTGGGCAGGGGGGCCGCTCTGCTGCAGGACTCGGGATGACCTTTAAAGGTCCCTTCCAACCCAAAACATCCTGTGATGGACGCAGGCATGCACCCTGACACACATGCTATTGGGACTGGGGCAGAGATCACAATGTGTCCCCTCCCTCCACACGTGGCCCTGGGTGCTGTGTTTCTGTACAATTTCAGATATTTATTTTAATCTGAAGTTGGCCGCTCCCATTGAACGCTGCCAGGTGCTCCCAGAACAACCCATGGTTCCCTTTTTAGCTCTAACAACTTCGTCTCTCATGCGACAGATGCGCTCACCAGGACCTTTCCCCAAGTACGGCGGCGTCAGCCCCGTGTTGCCGAGCACTCCTGCAGCCAGCCTGGTGCTCCCGCCCCCAGCAGCAGCCTCCCTGCACGCCCACACGTCCACCGCAGGGCTGGCAGCACTGCCCCATACCCCTAAAACAGCCAGCAGAGCTCCAGGAAGAGACGGAGAGAGGATGGAGCAAGGAGAGAAGGATGGGGGAATTGGTTCTTCTCTCCACCAGCTCTCCAACACAGGAATGGCAGGAGCAGCGGTGGTCTCACCCACTGCCAGCGCTAATGCATCTTCTGCTGGTACCAGCAGGCAGCTCCCTAAGGCCAGGGCAGACAAGAGGGTCGGCAAAGAGCCCCCAGCTGAAGTTCTGGGGTTGGCACCCAGGCAGCCATCCTGCTGTAGAGCGCAGGCTGGAGGGATTTGCACAGTTCCCCCACAGGGCTGGGAGTTTCGCCAGGAAAAGCAAGTTTATAAATAGTGCATTTCAACACGAACAAACGAAAGCGGCAGAACTAGACAGTCGGCTAAGCCAGGGGCTGAGCGCCGGCCCCTCCCCAGCATCCTCCCCCACCAAGGACAGTCCCTTCCCTCCATCGCCCAGCTGGCCAGGATCATCCTTGCTCTCTGGGAAGCCTGGATCTGGAGATGTCTGTGTCGGATGTGCTGCTTGGGAACACCCTTGCTGCAGCTGGCCTGGCAGCCAGAGCAAGGCAGCAGAGATGGCTGCAAAAAGACCAGAAGCAGCAGGGATGACCACCTGCTCTTCTCAGGGGCAAGGAAGAACATAGCCCACAGCAGCCAGCTGCCCATGGAGCGCCAAGGGCCACAAATTTCAATGTATTGCTTGAAACAAAATTTTTGTAAGCCCATGGGACAGAAAGTTTCTAACTTCTGCAGAATGGGAGAGCCTGCAGAAGACAGCTGCCCCACCACTGAGGCTGGCACTTGAAACAGAAGTTTCATGGCACAATGCATTACCCGAAGGGGCACATGGCATGTACCTGCCAGATCCTAACAACAAGCAAGACACTCAAGGGGAAAACCAGCTTTTATCTCTGTGTTAAGAAGAGCAGTAAGTTGTCAGATGAGAACTTGCTTCTCATAAACACAAAACTGCAGAAAAGACACCCCTACGCCTACAGAGCGAATGGGAGGACATCCCTGCTGGGGGACTACCTGACAGACTGCAAAAGGAGGAGCTCTTGATGGTGGTGCCCAAGGGAAGACATCAAGAGATGACATGTCAGAGCAGCCCCATCAGCTGTCAGCAAGAGAAGCCTCTGACAGTCCACGAACACATGCGATGCTCTTCACGCCACACTTGCTTACCTTGATGTAGGTGTCAAGGGCTGGATGGACACGGTTGACTGCCAGATGGATGGACAGTGGCGTAGTGAACGGGAAGGTTGCCATGACCACGTGGCTTGGAGCAGGGAAGGTGAAGATCTTGAAGCCATACTTCTGGAACCGCTTGATCTGCTCTTCCGATGGCTTTCCGTCTCCCTCACTCAGGATTCGTCCTATGGCAAAGCGGCACTTCTCTGGAGATACCTGATCAAAGGGCACAGACAGACAGCCTCAGATGAAGAGAAGCTTCAGACCAGCCAAAACCTCAGTCTACTGAGCATGAAGGCAGGAGACCACCACAAACCAGGGTAAACGTAATGGACCAGCACAATTGGACACACCAAACCAGGTGCCTGCTCCTGATCAAGGATGATCTAGGACAAAACTGTCCACCCTCCTCCCATCCTAAGCTCACAGCCCAGTGGGGAAGGTACTTCTCCCAGCCTTGGGGGGCAGAGGGATTTGCAGCAAAGAAGAACTAAACTCCATTGGGCTCCTCAGTCAAACCTGCCCCAGGTGACAGCCCCTGCAGAAAGTTTCTCTCCTGACCCTTCCATCAGTGACCCACCTGTTGAGATGTGCTCATTGCCATCCCCATCTGCAGGACAACCCTGCAATTCCAAGAGGAGCTAAAAAGAAATATGACTACAACCCAATAGGCTTGCCTCCATTCCACCCCCAAGGAGGACACCCTGCAGGGGTGCCAGCCCCTAGCAGGCACCTGGGCATGAGACCCACCAACACGGGCCACCAGCAGTGAGCCAGAGGAGAAATCCAGAGGCTGCTGGGTCCCTCCTAAACAGGTACACTCAGTCTGGTGCAGCTTTAGGCGTGGGAAAACTGAGGTACATAAGACATGCACGCAGTTGCCAAGCTGTTTGTAGCAACATGAAGAGAAACACATCTTCTTGTACCCTGGACCCCAACAACATTCAGATCATAAAATATGCTCCCTTTCCAGATGTGGCGATGCCTCCCATTAAGGCAGGAGCCTGCAGGGCTCCAGTCCAGGAAGGGGGTGCTCAAGGCTCTGCTCCCAGGACAATGATAGCCCCTGGGACTACAGCCATGTCCATGCCAAAGCTGACCCAGGCCATGGCTTTCATTTCTGTTTTTTCACAAAATCCCACCACTCGAGTCCACGTTTACCCATGGCACTAGGCAGGAACATGGCAGGAGACAGGAGAGCCCAGCAGCTTCCCCTGGAGAACTGCAGAACCAAAGCCTCCAAACTCTCACCGTACAAGGCAGCAAAACTCTCCAGGACCTCCCAGGACACTCAACATCGGCAGCAATACAGACGGATACCCTGCGGGTGCTAGCATCGGGAACCTCTCCCAGGGGCGCGGGGAGGCAGAGAGAGGTTGCACCAGCCTGACACCACTCCCCGTCCCCTCGTGCCCCCGAAGGTGACCCCTGCTCCGCGCTCCCCAATCTCATCCACCGCTACAGATCAGCAACGGCTCCTCCTGCAGCACAACCACCCGCACGCCCTCCCTTTCCCTTGGCCGCTGCCCGGCGGGGCCGCTCCAGCAGGGGCGGCCGGGCAGGAAGGGCAGCAGCGGCGGCAGCGGCAGGAGGCGCGGCGGGGCCGGCGCTGTCGCTGCCCAGTTCGCTGTCGCTGCCCGGCTCGCTGTCGCTGCCGCTGCCGGGGCCACTGCCCGGCTGGCTGCCCGGCTCGCTGCCGCCCCCCTGCGCTGCCGGAGGAGCTGCAGCCAGGGCTGCGCCAGCGCCGCGGCCGCGGGCGGGGCTGACCCGCCGCACGGGCAGCCAGGGGCAGCGAGAAAAGGCATCCTCCGCAGGGAACGGCCCGGGGAAGCAAGGGGATAAGGGGAACCTAGATAAAAATGCCTTTAAACGCGAAATCTCCATTTACGTCCCGAGCAGGCAGCTCACTCCCAGACCCGGAGGAGAGACCCGCGCTGCCGAAGCGGGCAGCACCACTTGCGCCAGGCGTCTTTGCTTCCTCCCTTTTAAGTTTCTTCTCCATGGAGGGCAGCCCTGCAAGCGCTTTCTCAAGGGCAGCGGCAAGGCAGATTTCCCTCTTCCCATGCCTGGCGGAGCCTGTCTCAAGGGAAGGAAGGAAATGCTCTGGATAAACCCAGCATTTCTATAGGAAATTCATCCTTTCGGGGATGACCAGGTGCCCCGACAGAGAAGTTTTAGAGACAATTAGTTAACCTGTTCCTCTGCAGCTTTGCCTACGGGAGCAAAACCTATTCCTACTTTCAGAGAGCACTCTGGCCTCATCCATCCAACGCCTGGGCACAGGCTGGTCGCTGAGCACATCGACACGCAGGCTGTGGGCAAAAGGCTCTAGCACGTCCTACAGCTCCCTGTGAGCAGATGCAGACGGCTGGATCCCAGCACAAACCCGCCCACCACATCCAGTCCTTGCTGAGGAGTTATTTTTATTCCTGACAGAGGTGGGAGAAGGAGGGTTAAGTCCTCTGGGCTGTTAAATATTAAATAAAAAGGAAAAAAAAAAGGGGGGGGGAGGGAAATGTGTGAATTAATATTAATCTTGTCCATTAAAACACGTAAAACACTGCTGGCAGGGGCTCAGCAGCACTCGAGGAGCATCCTTGTGTGAATGTCAGAGAGCCCAGAGCCATCCAGGAGCCCTCAGGACGTCAGTTACGGTGGCCACCCCTTAGCACAGTGTGACCCCAAGACAGCCCACACTCTCCAGGCCATGGGGCTGCTCCAGGCCCACTCCTGGTCGAGAGACAGCACATGGTCGCTGCTCTCCAGCTCTGACATCCCCATGCTCGCTGCTTGCAAGAGCCTCCTTTGGCCACGACTCCACCAGCACAGCAAAAGCCACACTGGCATCTGCAGGTCTTCAGCCCCTGCCTGCCACAGTGTCAGGGGCACCAAACCCCAGGAGCTGGTGGCCAAAAGCCAGGCTTGAGGGGACCATTAGGCCAGAGCCTGCTGGTGCTCTGCCAGGACCTCCGCTGGACACAGTGAGCATGTACTGCTCACTGTACTGCCTGATGACAAAAGGTCTATTTTTGGTGACAAGTCAACAACCTCAGTGGGCCAGCTCCGGGCAGAGCAGCCTTTGCAAAAGGGTGTGCTTCACCGAGGTCAGGAGAGCACTGAGAATGAGGAGGAGGAGGTAATTTCTTCCTCCCAGGGGAAAGACAGCCTGGGTGATCAATACTACCCTGCTGGACCTCCAGGAATGAGGATCCAGCAGCACACACCACCTCCCACGTCATCACAGCTACAGTGGATACGAGCACACAGGGGCACCCCATAGGACACTGGGTTGCTCAGTAGCTGAGCCAGCACTCCATGCATGAGCTTTGTGGCCAAATGACCCACTCAAAATTGGCCCCTTCTTCACCTGCCTGGAGGCAAGGCAGCCCTCTGCCCATCCTGCCCAAGGAAGGAGCACTAGCTGGGCCCCCAGGCAAAGGTCCCAGCATGCCATGACCACAGCAGGCCTAGAGCTGTCTCTAGCACCCGAGTCCAGAGAAAACTCCCCAAGTCACTAGCAACAAGGTGGGCCTCCTTGGCCACCAGATGCCATTCAGTCATGAGAGCAGAGAAGGTCCTACTGTTCTGAGACCCAGCTGTTTCTCCTTTCAGTCGGCTTTCAAAACCCTGGGTGGCCACCAGAGTCCCAGAGACAAGTTTGGCAGCCCTGCTGCCTACTCCAATCACAGGGTGAGGGCAGAGATGTGACAGATGCAGAAAGAGCAAAAGAGGAACAGGACCAGAAAGAGGAGACAGCTTCATCCTGTACGAACAGTCCAGCTTCCCAGAGTCACACAGGACCTGCTCCTTCCCAGCCTTGCCTGGTGCTCCCCGTGTCAGCTGTGGCAGGGGTCACCACAAATGTCCTTATCTATGGGCCTCAGCAGTACAAGCTTTCACTAGCCTAGGCTTCGACAAACAGAGAGGCAAGACACAGTGCCCAAGCAAATGTCTGCAGGGCAACCACGGGTGTGTCCACATCACATCCCCAGAGCAGGGCAGCATCAAGCACGGATGCTGAGCCCTTCCAACAGCACTGACTGCCCTGCTCTGCCCCCATAGACACTGGGGGAAGAAGCAGCAGCATCAGGATTCTCAGCTCTGGACAAGTACATCACCACAAGGACAAGGACATACATGAGTGGTGGGGGAATAGGCTACTCTGACCATTGGCCCTGATTCATACCAGGCACTCCTCATGGCTCCCATCTCTCACCCCCTTCACACATGATACTTCTTGTGGACAAAAGCATCCAAGTGCACCTAGTCAAATCCTGCCTCTGCCTGGCTCATCCCGGGGGGGTGAAATCCTCTTCACCACCCTCCTGCTCAGGCCAGGAAGAGGCACTGCAGTCTCTTCTCAGCCTCCCATGATCCAGAAGCAAAAACTGGAAGGTAAAGACAAGTGAGCTAATCACAGGATACAAAGACATAAGGTGGCTGAGTGTACCTGTCTCAGTACAGTCAAGCTCAGTGCTTTCTTGCCTCTGACACCTTCCTGTCGCAGTCCACTCAGAACTATGTTCTCATAGACAAGGTCCCCTAAGTAGGCCCAACTCTTGGGAGTGCCATCTTGCAAGCAACAAAACAGGATTCCTAAAGCAGGGCTGGAAGCACTGCGCCAGAGGTATCAGCCCAAGCGCTGTGCCCCATGCCAGTCCTCAGCACAAACAGACAGCTGCTGGCCACTCTGCTGTCCCTACCCCCCACAGCATTCCTTCATGGTCACACTTGTGCCTGCAGAATTACTGGGGAGCCAGGGTGTCTACCATGGACAAATGCCCGCATACTGTTATCTGGAGACCCCAGTAGCACCTAGCATCAGCAGCCAGGCTCCTCATCCACCAACAAGCACTTTTGTTCACTCCTTGTCCTGGACTGTATCCCGCTGGAGTACTTGGCTCTGGCTGGCAGCCATCTGGCAGAATACTTTCTGCTCATCACTCAGCCTGGAAGAGCTTCATCGAGTAACTATTTCATCAGACAGGAGCCCTCAGCGCGCATCATCTGAGGCTTCAGTAAGAACTCTCATGGGACAAAAGGACTACAGGGAAGCTTAGAAACACACGAGAGCACTAAACCCAAGAGGAGTATGGATGAGGACAGAGCAAGCTGAAGAGATCATCTGCTTTCAACCACAGAGCTGCAAGTCCAAGGAGCACTTGGGTGCACTTCCCACAGCCAAGGGATCTGCCAAGGAATGCCTCACCTTGGGGTCATGAACTCTGCTCCATAACCAGATCCATGATCCTGGAAATCCAAGTTATCCAAGAAACCATCTGCTTTCAGGTGCCTGTCCCATAGAGCATGTGGGGACACCTTGTGAACCTCAGTGCTTATCAACAGAGGAAGAGCTGCAAGTGCCTGAAATACAGTCAGGGAGCATCCTGAGCCAGGAATGCGGGTGCTGACCACCAGAGCTTGCCGGGCCCCCCAGGCACACCTTACCGTGTGAGGGTTGTCATAGTAGACGCCGATGGAGCAGAGCTTTGAAGAGATGCTGCAGCCGTCTGTGAAGAGCTGCCCCGATTCACCATACGGGCCTACCCTGAACTTGTAGGCCAGTGTGATGCTGCCGAGAGGCGGGGAGCCAGCACTCACGACCACCTCCGTGAAGAGCCCCGAGTAGACAACAAAACCGAAGACAGTCAGCAGCAGCAGCGTGACCAGCGCTGCAATCAGCCCGAGGAGCACCCAGTCAGACATGATGGACACTTGTTGCTCCATGTTTCCTGATGCACTAGCAGCAAGAGGAGAGAAGAAAAGGGAGTTAAGCTAGCACTTGGACAAGCAATCTCACTCTAAAGCTATTTATTTGCAGCAAAACACATCCACTTGCAATTCCTCCTGCACGTGAAGCTTAAAGACTGGAAACCCCCTCAAACCCTCCTGTATATTAGTCCCATGTTGCATCAGCCAGTTCCAATTGGTCACCAGGAACAAATTATACTCCTTCAGTGCCTCTTGGGAATGAGGTGTTTATGGAGGGGGGGGGATGGAGAAGCACTCTTCCCATCTCCCCAGAATCAGACACACCGTTCACACCCAGCCTGGCATCCAGGAGAGTCCAAAAACCACACCGGGAGCCTGCATCACCCAACAGATACACAGCACTGTGCTAAGGATCAGGGGACCACAACCAAATAATGTATCTATTATAGATACCAGACCTGACATTGTGACCAGGGCAGACCCTTTCTAAAAATGCCTAGAAGCCCTGGCC
>JANVCC010000038.1:16148830-16161079 GCA_025345505.1 Todiramphus chloris collaris | reverse complement strand
CGGGACCGGGACCGGGACCAGGCTGGCGGCCGGCGGCTCAGTCTCCGACTCGGCTTAGCGAAAGCGCCCTGCCGAGGAGAGCGCCCCCATGGCGGGCAGCAGCGTGGCGGGGCCCGACCCGGCTCCTAGCGGCGACCCGGCCCCTGCCAGGGCCGCCCCGCCTGACGGCACCGCCGGCCCGCCGCGCCCTCGCTGTGCCACGCGGGAGGCCCCCGGGTGCCGGGCCCAGGGACCAGCTCACCCCAGAGTCCCCGCCGTGAGGGCGGCTCTCCCTTCACAGGCGGCTGCTGGAGGTGGATGATCAATGCCGATGCCTGTGTCCTCCCGCCTGCCCCGAGCGCGGGCTGCAGCAGCTGAGCGGGCGTCCTGGCCGAGCGACACCTCAGCTTCAGGCTCGGCGACAGCCAGAGCCTCCGGTTAACGGGCTCCTTCCCCTGGGCGCTGGACAAAGCAGTGCCACGATGCTAGGGGAGGAACCAGCTGCGCGTCACAGCCCTGGCCAGAGGGCAGAGCTGCTCCTCAGCGTGGGGCCCCCTGCACCAAACCTCCGCACAAGGGTTCTGAGCAGCGGCTCGCGGGTTCCCACAGGTTCACCGCTGGGGCTGTTGCAGCCGGGCAGCGGCAGCTCGGCTTCTGCCCGTGTTGGGGCTTTCCTACTGCCCAGGTGGAAGGAAAAGCAGCCAGATAGCTCGGCAGACAAAGACAGCACTAGCCATCAACGGAAGCACCATGAGAGTTCAAAGACTTACATGTTTGTTTCATTCTAGGGTTTAGGGGCTTTAGCCAGGTGTTGGCTCGTTTGTCCTTCCTTCAGCCTGGTTCAGGCGTGGGGCACACCCCAGCAGGCCAGGAGGCTGTCTGCTTTCCCATCAGCTGGCCTTTCCTCACCCAGCAGGGAACTGCATTAACTAGTTGCTGAAGACACACAAAGCTTCAGCCAGCACAGGAGCTGGTCAGGAGCTCTTGCACGCCTCTCACTACCCCAAGCTCTGATGTGCTTGGACAATTTGTGTTACAGGGCAGCTCCACAGCTCATTCCCACCTCATGCCACCTTTGAGAGTATGCCCTGTCTTGAGGCTTCCCCACAGAGCACACAGCACTACAGGGCGCCAGTGCTCAGTCCTTTGCCACTTCTTAGATAACGCCTGAAGTCCCCGTTTCTTTTCAAGACCAAGCACATGTACCTGAGAGGAGCAAGCATCCCCACATCTGCTCCTCCTTCAAGAGAAATGTGCTAGAAGGGCCCAGTCATAATTGTCTTTTCTTTCCCCTGTATAAAAGCGCCCTTCACACCTCTCTCTTTACAACAAACTTTCTCCAGACCTCCTCAACCCTCTTAGCAGGACAGTTTGCTCTCCATTGGAACACCCCATAACCTATCTGCCTGAGCCACCTCCAGAAGCAGCAACAAGAAACAGTGGAGTTTTCTGCTGTGGATTCACCTCCATTTCCCACACGTCCCAACCCCCTTTGTTGAGGCCATCGGCAGAGGCGGTCCCAGGCACAGCTTTTCACCAATGAGAAGCTAAAGAGCTCATTTATTAACAGTAGTCTGAAATACTCTTAATACTTGCTTTACTTCCTCTGGCAGCTTCCTAGTGAGGATCTGGAGTCATTCTGTAAAGTGGAATTAGCTAAACCTCAGAGGCCCCCCTTGTATTTGGCGTTACAGCTCTTTTGCAGCTGGAAGAAAATACTGCAGCTTGGTTATGTGTCTTGCCTGGAGCCATGCAGTGAATCACTGGCAGGAAAAGGAACAGAACTCAAAAGCCTTTTTAGCTGCCAGCTCTGGCCATCAGGCACTTCTCTTTCCTCCAGCCTTGGAGTTATTTAACTCGGCACACAGGTAATAGTCAACATACGTGTTTTTCCATTAGAACAGCAAACACCAAAATTTGTGCCTGATTTAACAGCTTCGTGCCTTCCCTCTGAAACAGTACACCAAGAAAAGCCGAGGCAGCAGGATCTAAAAAGCCTGCTCTCTGGTGGGCTCTTCAGTTGTCCTCACCCGAGTACGGCCCAGCTGCATTGCACACCCACTTCCAGCCTCTGACGGTGTCAAACAGCCCAGCCAGCTCTCCAGCAGGAGTCCTGGGGGTCTGGTGACAGCAGATGCTTGGTCTCAGCAGACATTTTTGGGCTATGGGGTGCCCCACACATCTTTGATGGGGTACACAGGTCAGCCCATTCTCATTTAAAATCTTAGTAGCAAACAGTGGTGGGTTGTGAGCCGGAGCAGATACAGGCAAGCTGGCCTTGCACAGTCCCACCTGCCAGGCCCCTGCAACAGTTCTCCATCTACCTCAGCCACTGCATGGAGGGACTCCAGATTCATCCCAGCGGTAGCAGTCAGTGATGATGCTCAACAGGGCAGTTACTGCATCCCACTCCTCAATGTTCTGGCACCATCTCAGCAGGGCACGTGGTACCTATGTGGGGCTCTCTGCTCAGCCTGTGGCCCAGACTTTGGTATCCCAGTTCTGCTCTCACCTGCTGGACCCTCCATCCTCTGCTCCCATGACACAGTATGTGCCATTGTCCTTACTCTCTCAGTTGCCCTGGGTGCCTTTATCTGCTGGAGAAGGTGAGCTGAGCTTCCTGAAGTTCATTTTGGATGCTTGTTAAGCAAGTAGACGTGGTAAGGATGCTTATCACCTTGGGAACGTGGCAAAACACAAACAGCTCTGACTAACTCGGGATGGAAATACCCTCCCTAGAGGGGCAGGCAGGAGGCCAGAACCGAGTGCGCAGCTCTGGGGAATTCCCATCAGCACCAACACAGATGGGCTCCACTCCAGAGTCCTTCCTGGCTGCCTGTAACACAGGCAGGGGGCAGGACTAGGCTGCATGGTCAGGGTGAGGGCACAAAGGGCTATTTGCATGCTTCTCAGTCCAGCAAGCCAGGAGCAGGCTGTGGCTCAGTATTTTGGCTGCTGGCCTCCAGAAGCACAGGGTTAGTGTCACTGGCAAGGTTAGGGTGCTGGGAGTGGGAGAAGGAGAGTCTCTGGAAATTGACCCCAAAGGCTACACAGGACAGCAGAAGGTTACTGCGCCACATAATGGCTTCCACTTTATCTTCACTCAGCATCAGCACTGTAAACTTTTAATATTTGCCACCATGGAGCTTCTTGTACCGATCGTTAATTTTTCTGTACTTTAAATATGATGTTTGTTGAAATGAACCTGCCATCAATGGGAAAATCTCGACAGGAGACAAGGAAGGGCTCATACACATGTCCCAACAGTGTGTGAAAGGCAAAGAGCATGAGGAACCCAGTGTTTGGTGCCTCCACTAACACAAAAGAGGAGATACACTGAAGCATTAACTACTGATCAGTTGTTATACCCTCAGATTTAAATTAATTCCCCAGTGCATCCTTCTGGTTTTTTTTTTTTTGTGACAGGAATTAAAAATCCACAGGTTACAGAGTAAGAAAAGACATTTATGTCCTTTCAGTCAAACTCAGAAGTGTTAAGAAATATGAAAATTAGTCTTATAAAATTGTCCATCTAGGCCACAAATGTTAAATAGCAAACCATTCTCCTCCCAGATCTATTAGCAAAAATGGTCCTGTAATTACATGCAAAGTTTTAAAGTTATGGAATGAACTTTTCAGGCAGGCACTTAACCTTCCCTACTTCCTGCCCTCTGAACCAGAAATGTGGAGTTTAGATTCTCATTTTGTGTTCAGGTCCCAGCCTTGAACCATACAAGCCTGTTTTGGGTAGGATCCATTTGATAAACCAAAACTCACGCCACCAAAGAGAAGAGAAGGGCCTGCAGCGATTGACAAAACATTCTGTAATGTCTGCGTGGTGTCTTAAGCAGTAAAGACTTACAGCAGCAGGACAAGGAGGAATTTCCAGTTCAGAGACCAATCCCTTCCAGTCTGATGCATCCTACAATTTCTGAATAAACTGACCATGTGCTACCATTAGGATAAGTGGTCTCCTTGCTCCTGTAAAGAGCTTTTCCAAAAACTTCCTTTTGAGAGATGAGGGTCAGTAGAAGGTTCTCAATCCACTTTTATTTAGAACCACTATGTACCTGTTTTTTCTTGTGACTTGACTTCAGTCTGTGGTGACTTTTATGATGTTAGGAAGAAACTTCCCACTAGGGCTTTCATTTTGCTGGGATTGAGAAATAAATAAATAAAACATGTTTTCTTACAAATCACTCTCCATTCCCATTTTCTACACCTATTTAATTTTGACATAGTATTTTAGAATAGGAATGCACAGAATTAGACTACCTCAAGTATTTTGCCAGGCCCTTTGTCTTAATCCTGATTTCTGTCATGGAGAATTTCCACGGATACTACAACTTCTGTGAAGTTACCGAAGAAAAACTTTTGGAACTTGCAACCTGTGAGCTCCTCCTTTTGCTATCAAAGCACTGAACAGCAGATTAGGACTCTGCACCTCTGACTATCAGCTATTTAGCAAGATACTACGGTGGGTGTTATTTCAGAGATTGTGATTGAGCTTTCATTGCTTTCTTTCAGATGTCACATTACCTCTGGTAGCTACTGTGACTGACAAGCAGTCATTCAGACTCCCCTCCCCAAGGCCAGCAATTGCATTTGTACATCGCTTAGATTTTCGGTGAATAAAGGATCAGTCAGGAGTCTGGAGGGATGTGTTATTCATCTCTGATCTCCTCTGAACATCATTTTAAACCATTTACAGCCCCAGTCATTTGGAACCAGGTGCACAGCATTGACTCATGACCAAACAGGTTTGGTCAAATTCCTCCTGCAGTGTCACACAGGGGCCAGTGCTCAGAATGGATCTCTTCTCCGCATCCACATTCTGTCCTCCTCAGATTGGTAGTGATGCTTCTCACCAACATCTGTGCTCCATCCAGAGAGGAGTATCTCTCTTTACATGTGCTGTATTTGTACCTGCTACTGCAGTGTATCACTCATGAAGAACAGTGCTATACACATCTCTTCCTGATGAAGAGTGTATTTTATAGGGACATTTGCATTGAAATATTCTACTGATTTCTCCTCCTTTGGCACGCCTTCAACTCGCATTGTTTTAACAGTGATCATGGACTTCCTGCCTCATCCTGAGGCTGACCTTACATTGTCTTTGAGCTACAGAAGAATAAATATCTACAAACCAGGCTGCTCTGCCTTGTTTTTTTTTTTAACCTCCTCTCTTGTACAAGAAATCTAGATTAAGTTTTAATTTGTTTTTTTATTTGCTGCAAACATGAGGTATTTTACTCAGAGCATTCTTCCATTTTCCATCCCAACAGACCCAAGAAGGAAAGCATGAACATGTTACACTGTCTCTCTGGGTTTGCAAACAGTGCTTGCAAAACGTTCTGGGTTTAAAGTAGGCTTGTCAACAAGCTCATTCTCTGCAGAGAGTGACAGTTTAGATTTGTCAACCAGCATCTTTAATAAGGGATCCCCTACCAGGCTTCAGGGATTCCAACAGGATTTTAAGAGCCTTGCACAACTGCACTCTAACCAGAGAGCAGCTGATGTTCCACAAAGCAAAGCAGCCCAACGGTAATGATGTCAGTGGTTCTCCTTTAGTTTCACAAGACCAACTGCAAAAGGAACAACAAACACAAACATTTGTCCCAGCCTTAGCTGCTAGCTTCAAAACCAGAAAATGAACTTCTAATAGCCGTGTTGTGCTCCTGGTTTTAATGTGCACATGTAAACAGAGTTTTTAAAAACCTCTCTGGCAGCTGTGTAAAGAATTACATTACAATAACTCCGACTTTAAAGTTGAAAGACATTTTTGGTTTCAGATTTTCATGTCCTTCCTGGCAAAAAAAACCCCAACACTGTCTTGAAAAAATACTTCACTGGCCTCTTCCAGCTAAAGAACAGCTGCAGGAAGCTGCTGTAAATCTGAAGAGAGCTCTTCCAAAAGGACTTTCAGAAGCCCTGGTTATTTATACTTTCATCTTTCCCTTTCTTTTCCTACTACCTCATGTTACAGAGGACCATACATAATAAAAGGTCTACCAGTCTGTAATTATGGAGACCTCCATACAAGATACCTGTGCTCTTAGGGGATGAGACCAGTAACAACAGAAAGACTCGAACAAGCTACTTCCCACCTAGCTGCATGAGCTGGGACTGGCATCAACTTGATGAGTTTTAGGTAGACCATGGCTGTAGCTTTCAGTGCAGCTGTGTTGATTCCAGTTCAGTCACAAAGGCTTGTTCAAGCCAAAATTCTCTGTAGGCACTTATTCCTAGCTTAGGCTAAGGTAAACCATGCCTCAGTTTCATCTCTGCCTTTCCACACTAGGAATCTAGACAACTAACTTGGCCACAAGTATCTAAGGAAAATATCACCCATTTATTTTTATAATTTTTTTTAGTGACTGTTGGGGAAAAAAATAACACCAAAAAAAAAAAAATCTACTGAGGTGCAGATCACAGCTCAAAATTGATGGTTTTTGTTGCAGCCTGAACAAAGCCAGAAAGGGATAAGGACTGAAATGTAGCCCAAAGAAAAGAGAGAGGAACAATGGTGGACAGATGTGTCACAGTTTGTCACAAGTATTTTGTAACACTTGAGTGCAAAAAAAGCCTGAGCAGAATAGACCAGCTGAGCAGAAAGCATGTAAACCACTAAAGCACATTCTCCGCTGAAAGTTGGCAGCTTTTCTGACCAGGCTATTTTTCAGAAACTGCAGCTCATCTGTGAAGTCAGAAATCGAGTTGAGGTGAATTTCTGATTAATAAAATGCTATTTTGGCTCAACATTTGCATGTTTTGTCTTGGCTTTTGCAGGTAAATAAATTTCCCAAGATTTTAGAAGTTTTTGAGGTGGTTCTGAGATTTACTTGTTCTTTGCTGCCATTTAGGGATCAGTCTAGCCACGTCTGAGCTAGACTTGCAGCAGGCCTCTGAAGCTTTGAGCGAGCAGGAGGGTCTTCAGCCCTGGGATATGGCCTTACTAAGCATATTAAAATGGAGAGGTACACAGTGGGAGCAGCTAACTCAGAGCCATTCACCACTCCATGTCCAGTTTGCTCTCCCTTGCCCCTTGTTTTTCAGTTTACTCCAGTACCACTCAAGGTCCTGTTTTACACTGTGCAGAACACAGGGAGAGCCAGTGGCACATGTCCCACAGGCACTTGTGCCAAAACTCACAAGCCTAAAAGCAAGCCTTTTTTTCCCATTAACTATGAAACCTTTGCTCCTTCCATGTAAGAGGGGAAGTCTTGTGCCTCTGCCGTATTTGGTCCTGCACCTTTTGCCACTGGTCAAAAAACCCCCAAAAGAACATAAAAGGATTGTATTAATTTCATCACAGGGAAAAGACATTTTTTTCCAGATAGATGCAGCCCTCTCCTGAGTTACTGAATGTAAAACATTCTTTAAAAAACCCTAAGCATGAAATGGAGAGAACAAGTCACAAGTTCATGCCTTATAATTTTTCTTAAGAAGGTCTTAGTGCAACCCTAGGTTAGTCTGTAGTCGGAGATGTGTTGCCTGGAACAAAGGCTCCTGTTGGTCCAAGTGATCAATTTTGAACTCTTCCCAAATTGAAGAGTCTAGCAAAGCTCTCTGTACAACCCCCACATTCCAATATGAACAATTTTAGAAGCAATCTTCTAGAAACTGCCGTTCTGAGTTGCAAAAGCTTAGAATTCACAAATAATTCAGTGTGTCAGGGACAGTTCTCTGGCAAATTTAAGTGTTATTTTCCTGGAATAAGTGATGAAGTGAGCTGATGTGAGTCAGTCACTGCTGTAAAAGGTGCACAAGATTTACTGTGAATTCAGACCAGCTCAGAATCATGCTGGTGCTGGTGCATCGATGGAGTTGGAGGAAAGGCTGCTGATTTCTAGCACCAGTACCTTGGGAAAAGATGAACAGGATTTGGAGGACTGGCTGAGGCTGAAAAGAGATTCCATTTCGTATAACATTTGGCATTACCTCCTTATTTAGTCTTAACCAAGTAACAATCCATCTTTCCAGGGCACAAAGCAACAGAACAAAATCAGAACCACAATGACAGTGCATGCTCCTAAATCATCAGTTCAGGGGTCTCACTACCATTTAAAATTGAGTCATCTGACACAGGGATTATCTCTGTGGCTGGAGAAATAAAACACAGTCTCCTGGGTAGGAATACAGGCTGCCTTGAGTTTTAATCTGTCACCTAACTGCTGTCAGAAGACAAGCATGGTGGAAACCAGTCTACAAACGTGTAACAATGCCACCACTTTGACTTACTTGCTTTTTTCCAACGGCTAATGAATGAATGCATATGACTTGCAAGAATGAGGTTTGAGCCATGTTTCTGAAGGCAGAAAGACTGCATAAAGACAGCTCCAGTATGAAGCAGAAAAAGACCTTTGTGGCAAATTGAATTTAGCAACGTCACCAGAAGCTTCTGACTCAGAGTCCCATTCCTCCCAGCTGCACACTCAAACCACCACCGCCCCACATACCTGCCAAACCAGCACGATTCAGCCCACTTGGAGGTCTGCCACCAGCAGTTGAACAGAAGATGACTGATGCATCCATAGAGCAACATCTAATGAAGGAATTCTTTTTATTCCAGGGTTGTAATTAAGGCATACTTTGTCACACTGCTACTGGCTGAGGCAGGCAGGCTACTGATGAGTTCTACCAGGAGAAACAACAGATGGGATCAGGTTGTTATTCCACTTCAGACCAGTCCACGTTGGCTTGAGTCAACCTCAGAGCAGTTGAACCTAGCTTTTTCCTTGCCTGGTTCTTGTCTGGCAGGTATCCCAGAGGAAGGGTCTGCTGCATTGCACGGACACAGAGGAGGGTGCTGTGTTGCCAGGGTTGCCTGGGCTGTTCTGGGGGCTCTTGGTGCAATGGAGGGAGGCATTGCTACAGCAACAAAAAGTGCAAGATCCCACTGCCAAATGTCTCACCTCCAAACAGCTTTTCAGGCCCACTGTTCCTGCTGACTAGTTATTGTAGTTTTCATGGTACAGGGACACAAAATATCCCATACATACACTTGAAAAAGATTTAAGGTCTTTCAGGTCCTCCTGCAAGTCAGGTTTGACATCTCCTTCGGGGGGCCACCGACAGCTTATCCAGCTCCCAGGTGGGTACCGGTGGGCATCTACACTTGCTGAGCTGTTCAATGGTGAGTTGACAGCTCCCTCCTCTGTCAGAAAACACTAAAAGCAGCTTCAAAATCCATCCTGCTATCACTTGGAGCAGGGGACTTCAATAACAGACTATAGGCATTTTCTCTCCTTTTTTTTTTTTGCATGTAGGTAGGGGGAGTATCCAGGACAGCTTCCTGAAGGTACAGGACCCCACAGCCAAACGCACTGAGTGCTACCAAAGCTTCAGTTCTTAACCCACCCTGCTGCAGCCGGTTTGGGTAAGCCTTACAGCCAGTAGCAGGGCATGGCCAGGACATCCTTCTCCTTCCAGCTGTACAAGCACATGCGAGCAGTTCTGCTCTGGTCCTTCTGTGACTTGGCTTCAACAGAGTGTAGCAGCAGATGGCAGGAAGGGAGCAGAGTAGAGGCACTGTCCTGCTTCAGGACACTGGAGGTTCTCATAGGTCACTGGTGGGTCTGTACTTGCTGCTCAACTACAGCATGTTTCCTGCTGAGAGGGCATCCCTTTGTCCTTCCCTTCTGCGTGGAAGGAAAATAGTGGATCTACTGAGCATTTCATGCCAGGCTGAAATCATATATGAAAGTTTAGTTCCAATAGGATGTGTTTTGTCACTGATGTGCTCCCTCTGCTGAAATCTATTCCCTTTCTATTCTATATTCTAATGTTTTTACAAAGCATTATCATTTCTATATAGTAGAGTTATTGCTGGATCCTTTCAAACATCACTGAATTTAATCTGTTCTGCTCCATTTAAAACCTCAAAGTTCTGGGCAAATTTGGTGCTTGAGCATAAAGTGAACTTTACTGGTTTTGCTTGCTGCCTGCTAGTCAAGCTACAGATTTTTCTGATGAGGTTTTTAATTCAGTTAAGTCTTTGCACATACCACAAGGGAAACTTCCTTGCTTCCATTGCATTTTCATGCAATAGCAGCTATTGTGCACTCAAAGCCAACAGAATGCCATGTACAAGCTTAAAACAAAGGTGCTATGTTAGTGTGAAAAAAGCTGCATAATTGTTAATTGAAATTCAAAGCAGCTTTCAACTGAGATACAGTTAAAAGAATTGTGCAGAAAAATAAATTACTTGCAACAAAATTATAGTGAAATATAGGAAAGGTTTTCAGAACAGCATGAAGAGCTGCTTGTGCCTTATTTGTGGGAGAAAGAAAGGTGGGTCACACTAGGATTAAGGGATGAGCTTCTGAAAAGTCACTGCTGTCTGGAGCTGTCACACAAGAGCCAGCCAGGGTCTTCAAGAGGTACAGACTTCTGCACACACATTCCCAGGTAGGTATATCAGATACATTTTTGTTTTGGGTAATAAATCACCTTCACATGAGGAGACCAGAAGGATCTGTGCTTGGACAGGGAATCCAGAATACAAAGATCTCTAGACTTTAAGAGCAGAGGATATCCAAGTCAGATTGGAAAGGAAAGTTGTTAGGGAGTTTTGTCTCATTCTTAAAACACACACACACGAGCTTACACCCCTAAAGCAAAACCAACATTGTCAAACCACCATATTATGGTGTCTGGTTATAGGTATATCTGGAAACTGGGAATGTTATCTAGAAAAAAATTTAAAGCAAATTATGATGCAATTAACTAACAAAACATTGGAGCTAGGTAAGTTATAGGAGGACTTTTGCTAAATAATGTCAGCTGTGGTGTTAGAAGCTCTCAGTTTCATGGCACAGAAACTACTAAAAAAATTAAAAGAACCTACGAATAACTGATCTGTGGTTAGACCCCCAATAAGCGGGCATCCAAACCACATAGGTAATTTCACTACTGTCTTCATACTAATGAACTTTTATCTCAATGTTTCTGTAACATCAGAGATGGAGGCACATCGATCAACCCACAAGACAAACTATCACGAGGCCTCACAAATGTACATGCTACTGACTGTCCCCTGACAATCAGTGCCAAGCTGTATGCAATAAAACCAGTTTGTATCACATGTTTGCTTGATTAAAATAGTGAGCTTCCTTGAAATGCTTCACAGAGTGAGCTAGCCCCAAAGACATGCCTACTAGCAGGGGTTAAGCATCTCCTTCTACAGGCACCAGTCCATAAAAAGGTCAGTCTAAAGTTAGCTGGTAATGCAAACGCTGTCAGAGGAGGGAATGGGAAGAGGCACCTCTTAACAGGATCACATACCAGGATTGGCACAGCACCATTTCCCTTACGGGAACCTGGATTACACAGACCATCCCCAAATGCCAACTAAAGGATGTGGCGCCCGTTATACAGGGGACCCTTGAGAGACGTGCAGAGACCAACTTTCACCGACACACTATGTACACACAAATTGCCTTTACAGTGAAGTGATGCCCATTCCCCTAAGGCCAGCTCTGCTTGTTGAGCCTCTCTGGTGGGCAAGGAGGGAAGCAAGGTGGGAAGCAAGGCAAAAGAAGCAGCAGCACCCTTCCTGCAGGACACCAGTCAGGTGATCCATCAAAGGGGTGCTCTTCATTCCTAGACAAGGGCAATCCTTGCTGTCACACATGCCAGAGACATGCTCAGAAGATCCTGGCAGTGAGACGTGGCACAGATTCTGACCCTTCCAGCTCTCTCCTGTGCTGCCTGCCAGCTCCTCAGCTTCCTCCAGCTCTGCTCAGCTTTTGATAACTGCAGAGCTTACCTATTCAACTGGAACAAACTAGGAACCAACCCCCACTCCAAACAGGCCCCTCTGAAAGTCCCCAAAGCAAACGGGGCTCCCAGAGACAACAGCTCCCCAGCACAGCCGCCTTCTCTCCGGCCTAACGAGACCCAGGGGGCAAGGAGCCGACTGAGGAGCCATAACCAGCAGCAAGGCTTCCAACAGCAGCGGCTCCCCGAGGGAGCACAGGGCGCTCGGACCGCAGCGAGGCGGGCTGGGAGACAAGCAGTGGAGAGAGGCGGCCGCACTGCTCCCCTCGCCAGCGCGGGAGGCCCCTCGCGGCGGCGGCCGCAGCACCACGCAGGCGCAACCGCCCAACCCGCGCGGCGTAAATAGCACCCGGGCTTTTATAGCGCCCCTTCCCGGCAGCCCCCGCGCCCGGCCGCGCCGATTGGCCGTGGGGCGGGCGGGGGCGCGCGCGCGGGCGCGCGGTCCGGAGGCGGGCGGGGCCGGTCCGGGCGGGGCCGGGCTGAGGG